>PVIH01010955.1:0-71903 GCA_004025045.1 Sigmodon hispidus
ACAGGGATGGAAAAAAAAAAAATTCAGAGGGAAAGATGAACACAAAGAAAATATAGGTGTAGCAATGTTATTTGTATGTCTACCCTTGATAAGCCATGCTTATCATTCTTATCCTCTATATAGCTATTGTTAACTCTTCCACATTTTAAATTCTTTTTACTGTGTTTTTTTTTAATAAATACAAAATAAAGAAAAAAAATATCTGTTCAAAAAAAAAAAAAAAAAAAAAAAAAAAAAAAAAAAAAAAAAAAAAAAAAAAAAAAAAAAAAAAAAAAAAAAAAAAAAAAAAAAAAAAAAAAAAAAAAAAAAAAAAAAGAAAACTCCTCCATATGAGTTGACCTTTTTTTGTGAAAAAAGTTATGCACTGGGCAATAAAATACTCTTATCTTGACTGCTAACAATATGATACTCAAAACAGACAAGCATGAAAAATACAGAAAAGAATTGCTGAACCTTGCAAAGACAAGGTAGAAAGGACTTTGGAAATCTTGCTGCCCAAAAAAGTCTGTCAGACATTCTAGGCCAAAGATGGATGCTTCAACAACACAGAAAAATTATGGGTAACTGTCCAGGCAGCCAGCTATTTCATTTCTTATATTTTTGGAAGTTTCTATTTGCTTATTATTATTTCCTTCTTGTGTCTCTGCGGAATTTAAAGATGAGATAGTTAATAGTTATAGTTATCTAGTGACAGTTTTAGAAAGGAAGTTCACTTAGAAGTTTCAGTGTGTAAGTTTAAGAGATATCAAAATATAGTTTTTAGTTAGCAATACATATTAGATATAAAGTGGATTAGATACAATACTTTGGACTCACCAAAATAGGATAAATAATGGAATACTTTCTTCAAATTTGTCAATTGTTAATTAACTGGATATATTTTATGTAATTATTGTTTGAATATTATTGTATTTTTCCCATGTTAGTTATAACTTTGTTTTTTATTTTTGACACAAAATGGGATATGTGAATATATGTTAAATATTTAATAAATTCTGTGATATCAGAGAGACCACACAGTCAAATATTAGGCAGACAGCTCAGGAAATTCTTCATCCTTGAAAACAAGGATAAACAGCTGAGTCAATCACATACACCTTGAATACAAGAATAAACAGATCACTCAATCATACACACCTTGAAGACAAGGATAAATAGATCATTGAATCACACATACCTTTAATCCCAGCACAGGGAATGTAGGGAGTAGTAACCAACATCCTTTATGTCATTACTCCAGAGATAGAATTTCTTCTGCTTCTGTGAGTTAAAGGCTACATGTCTTTAACTCTAATTTGGATGGGATAGAAACAAGGCAGAAACAGAAGCTACTAGCAGAAGTGACAGAAAGAAGCTACCAATAGTGAGGCTAAGCACATTGCAAGTCAGCTGGGTGAGAATTGATTGTGGCACTTCCTCTCTCTGATATTTGGCTCTGAGTCTCATTCAGGCTACTACAGTGGCTTGTGTGTATTTCCTGTCTTTCTGCTTTCCTTCTGTAGAATTATCAATTGTTTATAGTTTCATGGGTATATCTGTGTTCCTTAGGTTGGAGTTTTCCATCTAGTGCTTTCTGCAGGGCTGGATTTGTGTATAGGTACTGTTTAAATCTGATTTTGTTATGAAATATCTTGCTTACTCTATCTACAGTAATTGATAATATTGCTGGTATAGTAGTCCGGTGTGGCAAACAACGCTCTTTTACTGTTTATATAACTTCTGACCAGGACCTTTTTGCTTTCATTGTTTCCATTGAATATTCTGGTGTTATTCTGATGGGTCTGCCTTTATATGTAAGTTGGCTTTTTTCCTTTGCAATTCTTAATATTTTTTTCTTTGTTCTGTATGTTTTGCGGCTTGATTATTATGTGGTGAGCAGACTTTTTGGAGGGTCTAATCTATTTGGTGTTCCGTAAGCTTTTTGTATCTTTTTAAACATTTCTTTGTTTAGGTTGAGAAAGTTCTCATCTATGATTTTATTAAATACATTCCTGTGCCTTTGAGTTGGTATTTTCTTCTTTTTTGTATTCCTATTATTCTCAAGTTTGATCTTTTCATGGTGTCCCAAATTTACTCAACATTTGGTATTATGACTTTTTTGGTTTTACTCTTTTCTTTGGCTAATGTATCTATTTCCAATTTTGTATCTTCTACTCCAGAGATTCTCTTTTCTATCAATTGGATTCTGTTGGTTATGCTTGTATCTGTAGTTCTAGTTCATTTCTTCAGATTCTCTATTTACAATTTTTCCTCAATGCATGCCTTCCTTATTGCTTTTCTTTCAATTTTCAGTTTCTGGAATTTTTCTTTTATTTGTTGGTTTTACTTTTTTTGTTTTACTTTTAAGAATTTGTACATCTTTTTCAATATTTTGTTCGCATTTTCTTTTATCTCTTTAAAGGATTTTTTGTATCCTCTTTTAAGGCTTTTATACTCTCCATAAAGGTTTTTTTAATGTTGTTTCATTCTCTTTCCTCTTCATTGCTCTCTTCAAGTCTTGGTGATTAGAAGCACCAGCTTCTTCTGGTGGTGTCTTGTTGCTCTTTATATTGTTATATACATTCTTATACTGGCATCTGCCCGTTTCTTCCTTGGTTTACTCTTAGTCAGCTCTTAGTTGAATCTTTGTCTGTTGTGGCTACAGAGTTTGTGTGTCTACTTTGGATACAGGGTATGCATATTTACTTTGCATACAGGGTATGCATAATCTCTTACTCTGCTCTGGACATGGAGTTTGCATGATGTCTTTCTTTGGTTGGACATGAAATCCACTTGATCTGAAGATGTTCATCTGTGAGGAGCAGCTTGCCTTGGAAGTGGGGCCTTGCCATGGTATGTCCCTGCTACTGTGTGTCTCTGGTGATAGCTCTTTTCCTCGCTTTGGTCTAGGGCAGAACTGGGCTTGAGGTCAGAGCTGGGGCTGTGTCTCTGGCCTCAGGGATAAGGTCTCTGGGCAGCCTAGGACCCTGGTCCCCCTCACCTCTCACTCTGCTCTAGACACAGGGTATTTACATTCCCAAGAATTTTAAGTAAGCAAAAATATGGTCCTAAAACAAAAGGACAGCCTACAGAATGGAAAAAAAAAAGTTTTTTAGCAATCTCATTTTTGACACACCAGATTTTTATATGAAATCATAACTGTTAAGAGTTCTAATATTTATTTTTGTCCTGTTTCTTTTTTACCATTTACTGAATATCTAACAATATGCTTCTGAAAGGGAGCTGCTTATTGATTTTATCAATCATTTTATCCATAACATGACATGTTAGTATCACTCAAATTATTTATTTAATCATTTTGAAATTCTTTTTAGGACACATGAGATGATTTTCTAAACTTTTTATGTACTTCAATCATAACTTTTTATTTTATTTTTCTGTTTTGAAATTTATTTTTTATTCAAAAAATTTTTTCTCAAACCCTCTTCTGCTCTTCTTCTTGTCGTTTTTCCTCAGCCTCTCTCCCATCCCATCCTCTCATCCCTTCCCCAGTGAGAGCAAGAGTCAGTTCCATCTGGTATATCCAGGAAAAGTAGGTCCAAGTTCCTCCTCCCAGTATCAGAGCTGAGTTAAGTGTTCCTCTGTAAGGAATGGACTCTGAGATATTTGTTCATGCCCCATGAATAAATTATGTTCCTATTTCAAGAGGCTATACAAACTTCCCATGCAGTTTGACTGCATATACATATACAGATATATTCAGAGGGTTTTGTTCCTTTCCATGAAGGTTCCTCAGAGGTCATTTCAGAGTCTGTGAGCTCCCAATAGCTCCAGCCAGGCATCTCTATGGGTCTCCTCCTCATTTTCCTGATTCTTTTGCACAGATACTCTCTCCTCCCCTTTATTAGCTGGACTAGAAGCTGTCAACATGGTGTTTATCTCTGAATCTCTGCTTCTGCCTTCATCATTTGCAGGATGAAGGTTCTCTTTTGCTTGCCAGTCATAACTTTTATATGTCTTATCTTGCACTTTATGTTTAATCTGGAAAATAAATAGTTAATTTTTAGTTCTATGAAGAATTTTACTGTTATTTCCAACTTATTTTATAGAAAAAATATATACATGTAAGACATTTAATGTGCAAGGATTTCTGGCACACCATGTCACTGGTGAACCCAGTGGACATGGCACTGGATGAAAAAAGAATTCCTGGCATATAGAAGCCACTTGGTGAATGTAACATGACACCAGCAGAACATGTCCTATATGGAAAGCAAGCCCCTAGGTGTGGCTATGTGGATCCATGCCCACACATTGTATTAAAAGAAGACACCATGTTGCAGTCTGTCTCTTTTGTCTTCTGCTTCTCTGCTCCTGTAGTTGCCTGGCAACTCTCCTGAATAAACTCTCATGAGGCCCTGGTAGTGTGTGTGTGTGTGTGTGTGTTCTCATGTGCAAAACTAACACAGTGCTATTAACTTCTAAAAAGTCCACTTTTATACTGTTCAGCCTAAATAAAAATCAAATTCCAAAATAAGAAAATTCTTGCTTTCTACATTATTAGGCATGTGTAGAAATATATGCTGCCATTTAGAACAGTATAATAAAGATGTTCAATGAAATGTATGTATGTTGATATCAATCATAGTTATAAAAGTTAGATGCAGCCTGAAAAAATGAATGGCTTTGTTTGTATTAATAAATCTTGATTTGTTCAGCATCCACTTCTGGCAGATCTGCTTTCCTCATGCCAACATCAAGACTAGGTCAGGTAATCCCTTGGAAGGTGCTGGTCCAGGGATGGGTGAGAGGGGGAAGGGAGTTTGAACAAGGGGATACATTGATAAAAAATATGACTTTATTCATAATAAATAAATTTTGAATTGATTTTTAAGTCACTTCAAAATCTGTTTACCAATTTATAAATTATGATAATTAATTTTCTTGTGGGTTTCTGGAAGTAATAGGCTTACCTCAAAATCAAATCTCTGTACAAGAAAGAAAAAATTCTCTAAATTGGTTAAAGTGTAGACAAATGTTAATATACATAGATTATTATATATTAAATATTTAAAAAATGCATGTTTGAAGTATCTTTTAAAGTGAATATATATCTCAAAAGAATGTTTATAAAATTTAAATAGACTATAGATATTTATAGACAGTAATGACTACTTAATCTTCAGATTGAGATGAATTGTAACATAAAAAAATAAAACAAAATTAAGAAAGCACTTAAAATGTAAAGAAGCTTATTTATTTTATATAAATTGAATGTTAAAATTAGGAACTTAAATTGATAAAAAATTATCTGTTTATATCAACATTAAATATTTGAAATTATAATTTATGCAATATGACAACCAAAGATTTTAAAGCTATGTACAGTAGCTTTTGCATTCATTGAGAAGAATTGCTTCAGGCACTTATGATCCACAAAGAAGCTTCATAGCACAATGTTGAGATGAGAAAAATTATTGTCACTGAAACCCTAAGATAGTATCATGAATGGCTTTCTGCATTTTAATGATGTTTTGTCCATAAGATAAGAAAGTTCATTTTAAATTCAAACAATGTTTCAGGCCCTGAGATCATTAATACATTGTGTTACAAAACAGAAAATATATAAGCAAGACATACATAAAAGTCTCAAGAATATATAGCTTTATCAAAAAAGTTATGTATAAAGGGCCATGAGTATGTGTACATACATGGAGAATCACAGATATACAGAATCATATACACGTGTGGGAGGACTCTTAAAAGTCATCATATACTTGCTACTAAAATACTAAAAAAATGCTTAAAAGAAAATGTGATTCTATCTTTGTTCTCATATTTAAATTAGAAACAATAGACTAGTTTCATGAGAAAGTAGGAAGCATGATTCTAAAGCAAAAAGTTTCACCATGTTCTCAAGGTAAGAATGCTCTTTTAAAGGACAAATATTGTTAGTACATTCAGATCATGTGGGGGAGTAAGCTAGAGGATGTGGAAAAAAATTATGAAAGAATGGAATGGTTGAGTGGGAGGAACAACAGAGTTAAAGAACAAAGAAGAAGATATCTTTTTTTATTTTATTATTATGAACAAAGAAGTCACACTTTCTATCCTTGTATATCCTTATTCAAGGTCTCTTCCCCCTCCCACCACATCAAGTCATTCTCTCTTCTCTAAAACTACCCATCCCCTCCCTGGGCAGGGGGCAGGGAGTCCCAAGGTCCCACTGTCCCAATATTGCTTAGTTCAGCCTCCACTCCTGGCAGATACAATTTTCTCCCTCCAACCTCAAGACTGAGTCAGGTGTTCCTCTAAGGGGAGTGGGATCCAAGGAGTCATCCAAGGTGTTTCTGATCCCAAGATGTTCAGTGATTGTGGTTTGTAGTTTGGGGATGCTTTGGGTTTTTTTCTGTTTATTTGTTTGTGTGTTTGTTTAGAGTCAACTAATGAGTGAGTAAATATACTGCCTAGCTTTCTGGGTTTGTGATACCATGCTCAGGAAGATATTCTCCAAATCCATCCATTTTCCTACAAATTTTGGAATATCATTTTTTTCTTACTGCTGAGTAGTACTGGATTGTGTAGATGTACCATATTTGTTAATCCATTCTTCAGTTGAGGGGTATCTAGGTTGTTTCCATGTTCTTACTATTACAAATAACACTGCTATGAACATAGTTGAGCTAATGCCTTTGGAGTGTGACTTTAAATCATTGGGGTATACACCCAGAAGTTGTTTGCTGGGTCTTTTGGGAGATTGATTCTCTATTTTCTGAGAAAGGGCCATACTGCATTCCAAAGTGGCTGGACAGGCTTACACTCCCAACCAACAATGGAGGAGTGTTCCCCTTGCTCTGCATCCTCTCCAGCATAGACTGTGCTCTGTGTCTTTTATCGTAGCCAATCTAACAGGTGTCAGGTTGTATCTCAAAGATGCTTTGATTTGCATTTCTCTGATGACTAAAGATGATGAGCACTTTTTGAGGTGCCTTTCAGCCATTCGTAATTCTTCTGCTGAGAATTCCCTTTTTAGTTCTGAACCCAATTTTTTGATTGGGTTATTCAAGGTTTTGGGCTCTAGATTCTTGAGTTCTTTATATACCTTAGAGATCAGTCCTCTGTCATTTGTAGGGTTGGTGAAAATCTTTTCTCATTTTGTAGGCTGTCGTTTTGTCCAACTGACAGTGTCCTTGGCTTTACAGAAGCTTCTTAGCTTCAGGAGATCCAACTTTGGGATTATTGATTTAGTGTCTATGTCACTGGTGTAATATTTAGGAAGTGGTAGCCATGCCGATTCAAAGAAGTGTATTTCCCACTTTGTTTTTTACCAAGTTTAAAATGTCTGGGTTTATGCTGAGGTCTTTGATCCACTTGGATTTGAGTTTTGTGCATGGTGACAGGCTTGGATCTATTTTCAGTGTTCTACACACTATCATCTAGCTACGCCAACACCATTTGTTAAATAAACTATCTTTATTCCATTGAATATTTTGGGCATCTTTGTCGAAGATCAGGTGTTCAAAGGTTTTTGGGATAATATCTGGATCCTCAATTCTATCCACTGATCCACAAGTCTGTCTTTATGACAGTACCAGGCTGCTTTTACTACTGTAGCTCTATGGTATAACCTGAAGTCAGGGATGGTGATGCTTCATGATGTTCTTTTCTTGAGAAAATTGTTTTGGCAATTCTGCCTTTCCTGTTATTCCAAATGAAATTGAATATTGTTCTTTCAAGGTCCAAAAAATATTGTGTTGGGATTTTGATGGGTAGTGTTTTGAATCTGTAGATTGCCTTTGGTAGAATTACCATTTTTACTATGTTAATTCTACCTTTGCAGGAACATGGGCGAGCTTTCCGTTTTCTGATATCTTCTTCAATTTCTTTCTTTAATGATTTAAAATTTTTGTCAAATACTTCTGTTACTTCTTTGGGTATAGTTACTCCAAGGTATTTAATACTATTTACAGCTATTATGAAGGGTAATGTTTCCCTTATTTCTTTTTCAGCTCTTCTATCTTTACTGTATAGAAGAGCTACTCATTTATTTGAGTTAATCTTGTATCCTACTACATTGCTGAAGGTGTTTATCAGCCATAGAAGTTCCTTGGAAGTATTTTGTGGGTAACTTACATATACAATCATATCATCTGCAAATACAGATAGTTTCACATCTTCTTTTCTAATTTGTATCCACTTAATCTTCTTTTCTTATCTTATTGCTTTAGCTAAAACTTCGAGAACAATATTGAGGAGTTAAGGAGAGAGGAGAGAGAGGACATCCTTGTTTATTTCCTGATTTTAGTGGGATTGCTTTGAGTTTTTCTCAATTAAGTTCGATGCTGGCTGTCAGCTTCTTGTAAATAGCCGTTATTTTATTTAGGTATTCTCCCTGTATACTGATCTCTCCAGGATTTTAATCATAAAGGAGTGTTGGATTTTGTCAACAGCTTTTGCAGCATGTAAGGATATGATCATGTGATTTTGTTCCTTTCCTTTGTTTATATGATGGGTAACGTTTATGGTTTTTCGTATGTTAAACGACCCCTGCATTTCTGTGATGAAGCCTACTTGGTCGTGGTGGATGGTATTTTTTTTATATTGTTGTATATGATTTGCTAGAGTTTTGTTGAGAATTTTTGCTTCAATATTTATGAGGAATTTTGGTCTGTAGTTCTCCTTCTTTGTTGTATCTTTGAGTGGCTTGGGTATTAGGGTAATTGTGGCCTCCAACCTTAGGACCCCACATACAAACATGAAACCACAAACAATCAATAACTGCACAGAAGAATAATCCTGAAAAAAGAAATACAAACAAGTTACCACCAAAAATAGCAGGAAATATCAATCACTGGTCACTAATATCCCTTAAAATCAATGGACTCAACTCTCCTATAAAATAACATACACTAACAAGATGGATACAACAACAGAAGCCATCCTTCTGTTTTCTAAAAGAAACACACCTCAACCACAAAGACAGACACAGGCTTAGAGTGAAGGGTTGCGAAAATATTTTCCAGTCAAATGGTCCTAGGAAAAATGCTGGGGTTAACATCCTAATATCTAACAAACTAGACTTTAAGCTAAAAGAAATTAAAAGGGTCCAATATGGTCATTACTTATTTATCACAGGAAAAATTGGTCAAGTGGAGATTTCAATCCTGATTATTTATGCCCCTAATATAAGTGCACCTACCTAGGTAAAAGAAACACTGCTAAAGCTCAAATCCCACATCAATTCTTACACCCTAATAGTAGAAGACTTGAATAACCTACTTTCAACCCTGGATAGGTTAAGCAAACAGAGACTCAACAAAGAAATAAGGAGTCTAAAAGAGGTTATGATGCACATGGTTTTAATAGATATCTACAGAAGCTTCCACCCAAATGCAAAGGAATATACATATTTCTCAGCTCCTCATGAAACTTTCTCCAAATATCAACAGATACAAAAAAAAATGAAAATAATCCCTTGTAACATATCGGACCACCAGGGCCTAAAGTTAGAGTTCAACAACATCAAAAATCAAAGAAAGCTTACCAGCTCATGGAAACTAAACATCACTCAGCTGAACCATCTCTTGGTCAAGGAAGAAATTAAGAAAGAAATCAAAGTCTTCTTAGAATTTAATGAAAATGAATCCACAACGTATCTAAACTTGTGGGACACAATGAAAGCAGACTTAAGAAGAAAATACTTAACGCTAGATGTCTATAGGAAACACTTAGAGAAATCCCACACTAGAGACCTAACAGCTCAGGTGAAAGAAAGCCTTAGTACAATTAGGAGCAAACTCACCTAGAAGGAGTAGACTGCTGGAAATAATCAAACTTAGAGCTGAATTCATTACAATTGAAAGAAAAAAGCAATACAAAGAATCAATGCATCTAAGAGTTGGTTCTTTGAGAAAGTCAACAAGATTGATAAGCCCTTCTCCAAACTAATCAAAAAACAAAGAGAGAGTGTCCAAATCAACAAAATCAGAAATGAAAAGGAGGACATAACCACGGACCCTCAGGAAATCCAGAGAATTATCAGATCATACTTTGAAAATCTGTATTCCACAAAAATGGAAAACCTAGAAGAAATGGACAGTTTTCGGGACAGGTACCATCTACCAAAATTAAATGAAGATCAGATTAATTTCCTAAACAGGCCTATAACCCTTAAGGAAATTGAAGCTGTCATTAAAAGCCTCCCCAAAAATATAAGCCCTGATCCAGATATTTTCAGTGCTGAATTCTACCAGACATTCAAAGAAGATTAACTACCATTTCTCCTCAAACTATTTCACACAGTACAAACTGTAGGAATATTGTCATATTCCTTTTTTGAGAAGAATATATCTTGGTAGGTGAAGCCACTGAGGAGTTAGGGAGAAATCTTGTTTTGGGGAAATACCCAAGAAACCACAAGATGTCTCCTGCTAAGACTCTAAACATTAATCGAAAGGGTACTTGAACAGGACTTCCCCTGTAATCAAATGAATAAATACCCTAATTGTCATTATAGAAGCTTCATCCAGCAACTGGTGAAGGCAGAAGCAGAGATCCACAGCTAAACACCATGTTGAGAGCCCCTAGTCCAGCTTAAGAAAGGGAGGAAAGTAAATGAACAAAAGGATCATGATCATGAGGAGGAGACCCACAGAGATGTCTGACCTTAGCTATTATGGAGCTCAGTGACTATGAAATAACTGAGGAACCTTTAGAAAAAGGAACTAAACCCTCCTAATGTAAATGACAGTCAATCTGCTGCATGGGCAGTTTGTGTAGCCTCTTGCAGTAGGACCAGAATTTATTTCTGGTGTATGAACTGGTTTCTTGGAGCCCATTCCCTACAGAGGAATGTCTTGCTCAGCCTTGATACTGGGTGGAGGGACTCAGACCTATGTCTAATTGATGTAGCCAATGAAACTGACTCACCATGGGATTCCTTGCCTTCCTGGGGAATGAGTAGGAGTAGGATGAGGTAAGACAGGGAGGAGGAGAGGAAGGAGGAGTTTTGAAGATTATAAGAAAAAAATTAAGTAAAATTTACAAAAAAAAATAATGTTGTACAATTTTATCTGCGTTTTGGCTTTCTGAGGAAACAAACTCAAAGAAGGACAGACCTATTATCAAAAGTGTAAAATTCATGTTAAAATATTTTGCTGAAAATTAAAGATAGTAAATGAATTGTTGTAAGCCCCTGATCTGACTTTCACCTGCACTCTGAGCCTTGAAGGACATAGTCTGCAGATTGCTAGCTGCTTTCCATGTTTCATGCCCTCTCCAGTATGTTCCTGTCGTAATGCCTGGGGTAGGAAGAATTATAAGAGAAAATTTTACCTGTTTACCTGTCCAGTAATTTTTCAGCTGCCTGGGAAAATTCCACAGTGCTAAATGCCTAAAAGCACTGGGTATATAAGGCTGAGACTGACCTTCAATAAACCATTATCCTTGCAAGAATGGCCCACTTATCTGTGTCTCTTCAATCTGCAGGCCTGAGCCTGACACCGCAACCCCAAGTGGCTTAGGTCTCTACAGTCAGAGATGAGATATCTGCCTCCTGGCCACACCACCACCACTGCCAAACATGGAATTCTGTTTTCCCAAGGCCCACTCTGCTGCCTCTCCACCAGATCACCCTTTTAGTGAATATCCCTCTCCTACAATTTCATCAGACTCCATAGGCACAAGTACAACCCATTTATATTTAACAATTTGTTCAACATCTTTATTCCTCAGAGAAATCTAAATCTAAATGACTCAGAGATAGCATATTACATCCGTCAGAATGGGTGCAATCAAAAACACTAATGGAATCCTATGTTGGAGAGCATATGAAATAAGGGAATAGACTTTTACTGCTGGTAGAAGTGCAAACCTGTGCAGCCATTTTGAAAATCTGTATGGTACTTTTTCCAAAAATTGGAACTCAATTTACCTCAAGATCTAGCAATACCAACCTTGGGCACAACCCAAAGTATACACAATCCTACCACAAAACACTTGCTAAAGTATTTTTATACAATGTTATTTTTATAGCCAGAAGCTAGAAAAAAGTATAGATGCCCCTCAACCAAAGAATTAAAGAAAATATGGTACACCACTACTTTCTAAATTCAATGAAAATCAATGTAATTATGTTAAAGGAAAGTCTATTAGAAAGTGATAGAAAAATAGAAAAATCCCATAGAAACTGACAATAAAAAAAAAATCCCCTCAAAAAGAAGTGATCTAGCAAGTTTTCTGTATAGGAATAGGAAACAGACAAGGGAGTGTTACAATGTTTGTATCAGCAAACATGACTACTTAAAGAGTACATTTTTATTTACTTTTTTATTATTATGAATGAAATTTATGTATCCCCTTGTTCAAACTTCCTTCCTCCTCCTGCCCCTCCTAGTCACTCTCTCTTCTCCCATCTCCTTATCTCCTCCCAAGCAAGGGCAGGAGGTCTCATGGTGGCTTAGTTCAGCATCCACGCAAAGCAGATCCACTTTGCTCACCCCAAAATTAAGACTGGGTCAGGTGTTCCTCTGGACGGAATGGGCTCAAAGGTGCAAGTCTAAGGTATTTCTGATCCCAGTCTGTACAGTGGTTGTGGTTTGCAGCTCAGACATTCTTTGCTTTTTGTTTAAAGTACACTAATGAGTGAGTATATACCCTGTTTATGTTTCTGAGTTTGTGATACTTCTCTCAGGAGGATATTCTCCAAATCCATCCATTTGCCTGCAAATTTTAGAATATTATTTTTCTTACTGTTGAGTAATACTACATTATATAGATGTACCATAGATTGTTAATCCATTCTTCAGTTGAGGGGCATCTATGTTGTTTCCAGGTTCTTGCTATTAAGAATAATGCTGCTATGAACATAGTTGAGATAATGTCTTTGGGGGGTGAATGTGTATCATTAGAGTGTATGCCCAGTAGTGGTATTGCTGATCCTTGGGGAGATTGATTCATAGTTTTCTGTGAAACTGCCGTAACGCATTTCAGTGTGGATGAAAAAGCTAACACTCATGCCAATAATGGAGGAATTTTTACCTTGATTCACAACCTCTCCAGGGTAGGCTGTAATCTGTGTCTTTTATCCTAGCCAACATGACAGGGTAAGTTTTTCTGGTTTGCACTTGTCTGATGGTAAAGATGTTGAACAATTTTTCAAGTGCTTTTGAGCCATAAGTAATTCTTCTGCTGCAAATTCCCTTTTTAGTTCTGAACCCCACATTCTATTCAAGGTTTGGGGTTCTAGTTTCTTCAGTTCTCTATATATTTTACAGATCAGTCCTCTGTCACTTGTAGGATTGGTGAAAATCTTTTCCCATTCTGTAGGCTGTCATTTTGTCTTATTGACTGTGTCCTTGGCTTTACAGAAGCTACTCATTTTCATGAGGTCCCACTTATTGATTGTTGTACTTAGTGTCTGTGCTACTGGTGTTATATTTAGGAAGTGGTCATCTGTGCCAATTTGTTGGAGGATATTTCCCACTTTGTTTTCTATCAAGTTCAGTGTGGTTGGGTTTATGTTGAGGTCTCTGAGCCACTTGGATTTGAGTTTTGTACAGGGTGATAGGCGTGGATCTACATGCATTTTTCTACACAATACCACCAACACCATTGTTAAAGACACTATCTCTTTTTCATTGAATATTTTGGGACTCTTTGTTGAAGATCAGGTGTTCAGAGGTTTTTGGGTTAATATTGGTATCTTCAATTCAATTCCATTGATCCACAAGTCTGTTTTTATGCCAGCACCAGGCTGTTTTCACTACTATATCTCTATGATATAATTAGAAGTCAAGTGTGGTGATGTGTCCAGAAGTTCTTTTGTTCAGCAAGTTCATCAAAATTGTTTTGGCAATCCTGGTTTTCCTGTTATTTCAAATAAAATTGAGTATTATTCTTTCAAAGCCTATAAACAATTCTGTTGGAATTTTGATGGGAAGTGCATTAAATTTGTAGATTGATTTGAGTAGAAATGCCATTTTTACTATGTTGATCCTACCTACCCAGGAACATGCGAGACCTATCCAGTTTTTGATATCCTCTTCTATTGTTTTCTTCAGTGATTTAAAGTTGTTGTCAAATGGAACTGTTAAGTTTTTGGTTGTAGTTACTCCAAGGTATTTAATGTTATTTGCAGGTATTATAAAGGGTGACGTTTCCATTATTTCTTCCTCAGCCCTATTAACTTTAGTGTATAGGAGGGCTACTAATTTCTCTGACTTAATATTGTATCTTGCTACACAGTGGAAGTTATTTATTACCTGTGGAATTTACCTGGTAGAATCTTGTGGATCACTTATTTATACAATCATATTATCTGCAAATAAAGATAGTTTCACTTCTTCTTTTCCAATTTGTATCCCTTAATCTAGTTTCATACTCATTGCTTTCGGTAAAATTTTGAGAACTCTATGAATGTTTAAGTGGAGAGTCGACATCTTTGTCTAGTTCCTGATTTTAGTGGGAATGCTTTGAGTTTTTCCTTTTAAGTTTGATGTTGGCTATCAGCTTCTTGTAAATAAACTTTATCGTATTTAGATATTTTATCTTTAGTCCTTATCTCTCTAGGACTTTTATCATAAAAGAGTGTTGGATTTTGTCAAAGGCTTCTTCAGCATTTAAGGATATGGTCATATTTTTTTCCTTTAATTTGCTCATATGATGGCTGACATTTATGATTTTTCTTATGTTGAACCATCCCTGCATTTCAGGGATGAATTATACTTGAACATAGTAGACAATATTTTTTATATATTCTTGTATATGGTTTGCCAAAATTTTGTTGAGGTTTTAGCATCAATAGTCATGAGGGAAAATGGATGGACTGTAATTCTCCTTTTTTGTCTTTGCTTAGCTTGGGTATAAGGGTAACTGTGGCCTCATAAAAGGAATTTGATAATATTCCTTCAGACTCTACTGTGTGAAATAGTTTGAGGAGTAATGGTAGTAATATTTCTTTGAATGTCTGATAGAATTCTTTGATGAAGCAATCTGGACCTGGGCTTTTTTTACTTGGGTGGTTTTTAATTACAGCTTCAATTTCTTTTATGATTATAGGTCTGTTTAGGTAATTAATCTTTTCTTCATTTAATTTTGGTAAATGATACCTGTCCAAAAAAACTGTCTATTTCTTCTAGGTATTCCCTTTTTGTGGAGTATAGATTTTCAAAGTATAACTTAATAATTCTCTGGATTTCCTGAGTGTCTCTTGTTATGTCCCTCTTTTCATTTCTGATTTTGTTAAATTGGATGCTTTATCTCTGCTGCTTGGTTTATTTTTATGAGGATTTATCTATCTTGTTGACTTTGTCAAAGAACCGACTCTTTAATTCATTGATTCTTTGTATTGTTCTTTTTATTTCAATTTTATTGATTTCAGTTCGAAGTTTGATTATTTTCTGCCATCTACTTTTTCTAAGTGAGTTTTTTCTAAATGTTCTAAGGCTTACAGCTGTGCTGTTATTTCTTTAGTGTAGAATTTCTCTAGGTTTTTCATATAGGCATCTAGTGCTATGATTTTTCCTCTTAAGACTGGTTTCCTTGAGTCCCACAAGTTTGGGTATGTTAAAAATTCATTTTTGTTAAATTCGAGGAAGACTTTGATTTCTTTCTTAACTTCTTCCTTGACTAAAATTTGATTCAGCGGAGTCATGTTTAGTTTCCATAAGTTGGTAGGCTTTCTGTGATTTTTGATGATGTTGAATTCTAACTTCAGGCCCTTGTTGTCTGATATGATATAAGGGATTATTACCATTTTTGTATCTATTGATATTTGCTTTTTGATCAAGTTTGTGATCAATGTGATCAATTTTAGAGAAAGTTCTATGTGGTGCAGAGAAATTTATATATTTGTTTGCATTTGGGTGGAAGCTTCTGAAAATATGTATTAAATGTATTTTCATCATAACCTCTGTTAGAGTCCTTATTTCTTTGTTGAGTCACTGTCTGCTTGACCTATCCAAGGGTGAAAGAGAGGTATTGAAGTCTCCGACTGTTAGGGTGTGACAATTGTTGTGTGATTTGACTTTAGTAGTGCTTCTTTTACATAGATATGTACCCACAAATTAGGGGCATAAATATTCAGGATTGAAATATAATCTTGATCATTTTTTCCTGAGATGAATAAGTAATGTTCATCCTGGTCTCTTTTAATTGATTTTAGTTTGAAGTATACTTTTTTAGATGCTACGATGGCAATACCAGCTTTTTTCTTAGGTCCATTTGCTTAGAAATTCTTTTTCCAATCCTTTATTCTGTGTTTGTGTCTGTTTTTATGGTTAATGTATGTTTCTTGTATTCATCAGAAAGATGGCTTCTGTTTTTTTATCCATCAGGTTAGTCTGTGTCTTTTTATAGGTGAATTGATATTAAGGGATGTTAATGTTCACTGATAGATATTTCCTGTTATTTTTGGTGGTAGCTTGTATGTATTTTTTCCTTGGTCTTTTCTTCTGTGAGATTATTGATTGATTGTATTTTCATGGGTATATTTGGGATCCCTAGGTTGGAGTATTCCCTCTAAAGCTTTCTTAAGGGCCTGATTTGTAGACAGGTATTGTTTTAAGTCTGGCTATGTCATAAAATATCTTGTTTACTCCTTCTATGGTGATAGAAGTTTTTTGCTGGGTATAGTAGTCTAGGTTGGAAGCCATGCTTTTTAGTTTCTTTATAACTTCTGACCAAGACCATCCTGTTTTCATTATTTCCATTGTATAGTCAGGTGTTATTTTGATGGGTTTGCCTTTATATGTAAGTTGGCCCTTTTCTTTTGTAGTTCTTAAAATTTTTTCTTTGTTCTGTATGCTTTGTGACTTGATTATTATAGGCAAGCAGGCTTTTTTTTTTTGGGTGGTCAAATCTATTTAGTGTTCTGTAAGCATCTTGTATCTTTATAGGCTTTTCCTTCTTTAAGTAGGCAAAGTTTTCTTCTATGATTATATTGAATACTTTGTGCCTTTGAGCTGGTGTTCTTCTTCTCTTCTATTCCTATTATTAGGTTAGGTCTTTTCATGGTGTCTCAAATTTTCTAAACATTTTGTGTTGTGGCTTTCATGGTCTTAGTGTTTTCTTTGACTGATATATTTATTTCTGCTATTGGGTCTTCCACTCCAGAGATTCTCTCTTCCATCTCTTGGATTCTGTTGGTTATGTTTTTATCTGTAGTTCCAGCTCTTCATTTAAGATTTTCTATTTCTATCTTTGCCTCATTTTGAGCCCTTTTTATTGCTTCTATTTGACTTTTTATTTCCCTGAATTTTTCTTTCATTTTTTTGGTTTACCTTTTCTGGGTTTTCTTTCCATGATTGGTTCATCTCTTTCAATTTTTTGTTTGTATTTTCTTCTATTTCTTTAAGGGAATGTTTATATCCTCTTTGAAGGCTTAAATAATCTTCATAAATTTGTTTTTGCTGCTTTTTTCTTCTTTTTTCTTTTTCATTTCTCTGTTTAGGTCTTTAAGTTGTAGAACCACTGGTTTTTCTGGTGTTGCCTTGTTGTTCTTTATATTGTTATATACATTCTTACATCTGCCCATGACTTCAGTGGTTCACAGTTAGTCAGGTTGTAGTCATTTGTGTCTAGAGGGCTTGTGTGTCTTCTGTCTGCTCTGTGCAAGTTGTTTGTTTGTTCTCTGACTCTGCTCTGAATAAGGCTGTGAGTTTCAAAGGCCTCAGTCCTTCTTTTATGATGCAGCTTGCCCAGGAGGCAGGTACTGGCTGTGCAAGCTCCCTTTCTTTAGGTGTCACTGGAGGAGGCCTCTTACAGCTAAATCCTAGGGCCTGTCTTCTGTCAAGATTCTAAGATCAGACCCTTGAGAGTGACCCTGATGCCAGAGAGGAATTCTCTGGACAGATGGCCTAGGAGCTGGAATCTGTTCTCCTCTGCCTCTGCTCTTAACAGGGGTTTGTCTTTCAAAGACCTCTGCTTTCTTGCTGCTATTATAGCATTCCTGGTCTGTGCAGACTATACTCCCTGCTGAAAGCCAAGTTGCATATCACCAAGGCATGCTTCAGGACAAAGGGACACAGCAGTTTCCCTGCTGTTAATTCCCCAGCTGTGTTCTGGTTGGGCAGTGCTCTGTGCTGTGGCAGATTAGCCATCAGTTAAACAGTTCTTGGATGGGATTTCAGATCTCACTTTAAAGTCAAACTCATTGTCCTATGAATTTTTTTTATTGAAAATAAATATACACCTGTGACTTACCCCATGTATTGGAAAAATCATCTTAATAATTTTATGTATTTCAAGGATTATGTAAAATAATATCACCCCACTAGTAGAATGCATAATCAGGAAAGACCTGGTAGTATATAGGATTCAACTGGTGAAGAAGAGGGTTAAACTAAGGAAAGTGGTGTGGCGAGCCGCTTTCTGGCCTGCAGAGTGATGAGTCACCACACGCACGATTCTTCTCGGAACACACTTTATTGGAGTACAGCTCAGTTGAGAATGATGGAAAGAAGACCCCGTGCCAGAAATGCAGCCTACTTATATAGGGAAGCTGGGATGCCTGTAGCCGTATGATTGGCACCCTCATTAATGCCTCATCAGCATATAGCTGGTGATAGGTCCAAAGTAATGCCTCATTAGCATATAGCTGGTGATAGGTGGTAAGGAGTGCCAAATTAGCATAATCAGGGATCACATCGGATAGGTCACTACTCGACGCCTAATTAGCATAAGTGGCTCAGATGCAATAGCTGGGGAACATGATGCAATATTCCAGCAAGTTGTGCAAGGGCCAACCATGCCCTAAAAGTGGATTGAAAAGCTATAGATAGGAATCATGCTACTATGTAACCCAATGTAAAAATAAATAGTTTGAGAGAGAGGAAAGCATATGTGAAATGAAAGAAGATGAATAAATACTAGGGTATAAAAAGTTAAACAGGATTAGACACTGGGGAGAGGAGACAGTAGTGAGTGGGCCACTGTAAGATTGTCTGCACAAATCTTGTGGAAGCTCATTATTTACTGAGCTAATTTCAAAATGTAATTTTTGAAAGAATCTTAATTAGACTTACTCTGCCTGGGTAGATAATGGTTTTCCAAAAAGACATGGATAATTAAGTGAAAATTATAGTACTAAAAAAATACAGTCTTATGAGTTCTTATTCATGGAGTTCACAGAAGTCTACAAAATAATACAGGCTATTACAATTGCCCTTAGCTTCTATCCCAATTTACATTGTTGCTGGGGTGATAAAACACTGAGTTAAAAAAAATATTTTAGGGTAGTTTGAGTTTTCTTTGGCTTACAGGTTACATTTCATCATTGAGGTAAGACATGAGAGAAACTACTGGATGGCATCTCTTGGCTAATTTTGCTTCTTCTCTAATACAATTCAAGCCTTACACCCTCCTACATCAATTAGCAATAGAGAAAATTCCCACAGGAAAGCTTGCCCAGTAATCCGATGGAGAGAGTCCCTCAGTTCCTCTTTCCAAGTGCAAGAAATTAACTACTAAGATCCATGATGATGGCACCTTCACAAGCAAATAACTTATAATTCATAATGTGTCCTGTCTTATTTGTTTCCATATTCTCCAGTTAATATTGATATTTCAATAAAAATATAGCCCCATTGTCTTAAAAATATCAATACTGAAAAGTCCAAAATTTCTTTGTAAAATCTAGTTTCGTTACTATTCACTCCTTTAAAATCAAAGACATATTCTATAACTTTCTTGTTTTAAAAAAGGAGAACCAGGACACATTTCCAATAATATCAATGCAATACTAAAGTACACAGGAAAAAAATTCAATGTCTGGTATTGGGAATTCTTCTGGCTCTCAAAAGATTTGTTTATTCAAATCTGTTAAGTTCTTCCATATGCAGCACAATTTATGTGGTAATCAGGATTAATGTACTCCAAATATGCTGCTGTCCTTAATTGTCATCTCACGGTCTTGGCATTTTCAACAACATAGAGTCTAACTTGTGCTTTACTAATGGTCTTTAGTTGATAGTTTCAGTAGCTATGTTCTATTTATTATATGAATCATGATAGTATCTTGATATATTTTATCTTTTATTAGTGAGTTAAAATCTTACAATTAAATTATACATACAAAAAATTATAGATGAAATATCTCCACTTTAAAAAATAAATCCAAAGTTATAAATTACATTCAAGTTCTATAGAACTTACTTAATTTGCTTCATTTACCATGGGTATAATATAATTTTGACCTTTTTCTGTGAGGTTTCCTTGAAAGTGTTTAAAAGAAAACTGTTTCTTCATTTTGTTTATTGCCTACTTAACCACATTGCACAAGAAACAAAAAGAAAAAAATCAGTGTAATGGATTAATACTTCAAGCAATGGACTGATAATATGATCTGAAATTCTGGGTCTATTACTAGTTCTAATGAATCAAAAGCTTTCATATATATATAATATATGTGAAATATATTATATGTACATAAAATGCATTTTATATATAATAGTGCTCTCAATTTATTAAGAACATGACAATAATGAAAGCATTAATCTCACTACCTAGAATGGAATTACAATTTTTATATACTTGTGTAGCTGGAAATCAGAATCTACTCAGGTGAATTGATTGCATCAGAGTGCTGGAACAGAGAGGGGCGTGGTCAACGGGAAAATGCTTTGGAAATAGAGCTCCCAGAGAGAGGAGACAGGAAGCTGGTGGGCTCTAGTGCGGTGCCTGGACTTCTTGCGCGGTTTCCGGACCGGTGGTGTGGGTTCCAGACGTGTGGTGTGGTGGGCAGGAGCTTTCTGTTGGGAATGCTCCCACGCACTGCAACCTGACCTCTTCTTAAAACCTCCCCTGTTCTGTAAGTGATTCTTACAAAATGAACATCATTTAAAACATATGTCACAGCGGGCCATTATCGTGATATACTTGTCTCATGAGAATGATTAAGCTTAGTAGGCATTTAGTAACTCACTAAAACTCTATGCTTTTTGACTTAAAATAAATAATTACTTTAATTTTTAGTACATTCATTTTGAATAAAGAATAAAGGTTATTTTAAGTGACACAGTATTAGATAAAAATAAACCTATGAAATAGATTTAACAGACTGTAATCTTAGTGATTGTGCCTTGTTAATATTTGAGGACTCAATCAAATTTAGTTAAACTACCATGACATGTGGGAAACTGTGAACTGCTGACTTCCTTCTGAATTTATAAGGCATTTGTAAGTTGTGTCATTTAGAAGAAAACATATTCAGTTAAGGTGAATGCCTGATTTTACCATTTCAGTTGCTGATCTGTGAGCATTTATTCTTATACCTCTTAGCTTATCCTTTAGACATGAAAGCTTGATTGGCTGATGCACAGTAGTGTGACTTTAGAGTCCAATACAGGCATTGGCTAGGACAATTGCACAGTGTTATTCCAGGGCATGGTATTAAGAGACAGTCATTTTAGAATGGTATTTTTTTTATAAGCATACCAGAATCTCAAGAAAATACCATAAAACTTCCTTAGTATAATTCAAGTCTTCCCTTACTTCATCCTTAATAGCTCACATTGATGAAAGCAGGACACAGTACCAGACTGTGCCTGAAGAGGTGCCTTCATTCTGCTCCCTATACATCAATGGTAAGAGTACGGATATACAGAACAGCTAAAGGGAGATGAAGAACTGATAACAGTAATTACATCACAACACATTTGTCTGCTGAGTATTTAGGTAGTTATTCCTTAGGTTTAAATTATCTTACTCTTTATTAAGATATTTCGATCTTTATTCCTGCAAAATTTTAGGTTAATAAATCATGCTTGACAGAGCCTTCATTCTTCAATATGACATTCTGGATTTGAATATCTGAGATGAAAGTCCTCTGATATTGTGTTGTGAATCACTTAGCATTCTCTTATTTACAATATTTATTTGTCCTTTTATATAAATTAGAGTCATATCATAGCAGTCCTGCTCTATGCCTTCAGGGGGGTTTCTGGGGTTTTTGTTGTTGTTGTTTTGTTTTGTTTGTTTGTTTTATCTAAACCTTCATATTCCTGCATATTTAGAACTGTGAATCTAGTTTTTGTTAAAGTCTCCCCCATTGTGTTATTCAGCAATTTGAAATGAGTTTTAATATTGCATATAATTCTGGGTTATTTTAGGGACCAGGAAGTCAGCTGGAAAGATGAGCCTTTTATTGCCCTAAGCAAATGGTACCTGGCACCGCTTTAAGCAAACAGTATCTCATGAAACAGCCTTCACAAACACTCCCCCAATAAATCACAGGAGGTCCTTTTTAAGATAAGTGCAATGGCCAAGGGAAGAACTCGACCCTCCCCTGACCTTGGGACCTTCGGCCCTTGCTTCAATAAAATTTTCTGCTTTCCTCCCTTTTTCTTTCTTCTTTTTCTCCTGCCCCTGAGGGTATATACACCCTGCCTTATCTTCAGTAAATGATACCTTGACGCTACTCAGACTAACTGTCTTTCATTAATGTGCTTGGTCCCCTTTCTCTCTCACCCTCATTGTATTTCAGGAGGAGCCTCCCTGAGCATAACAAATAACTGATCCCTCTGGACGGGTCAAGTGGCACCCAATGTGGGGCTCAGGGCATGGTGACCTACCAGACAGCACTGCAGAGGGGGACCCCAATCATCAATAGGTAGAGACGCCTGGACCACATCACTCGTGCACCCCAGGAAGTCTTGAGGTGAGTTCTACCATCTCATCTACCATGGGCAAGATGCTCTCAAAGGAAGTTTTATTTATACAAGAGATAAAAAGAGCACTTAGGGAGAGAGGAATAAGAGTTAAAAAAAAGATCTTGTAAAATTATTAGAGGGACTAAGAAAAAGAGGGCACCTATTGCCTCATGAATGAAATAAGATTGTGCAATCAGTCTTAACCAGAAGCCAATATTTAACCTGGAAGGCTGAATTTATAGACAAGGCAGAGGCTCAGTCTGCTACAAATAGAAAGAATGCTCAAATAGCCTCATGGTCTTCTAATAAGATTACAGGGAGAGGTAAATATGCCTCTGAAGAAAAACAACACAGACTTCCTACAAGAATGTTAATTCAAACTACTCAGGCAGCCTTGGCTGCTTGGAGAGCTGTACCCACTGTGAGAGCAATGACCACCTCTCTTTCAAAGATTGTTCAAGGCAACAATGAGCCATATGCACAGTTTATTGCTAGGCTGCTAGAGGCAGCACAGAGAATATTAGGCAATAAAGACATAGATAATATTATAGTTAGACAATTAGCCATAGACAATGCTAATACAGCCTGTAAAGCTGCACTAAGGGGCAAGACTAAAACCCTAGACCTTAATGGCATGATTAAAGTTTGTAATGATGTAGATTCTTTTGAACATAAAATTTCTAAATCCATTAATTTGGCCATGGGAGCAATGCTGCAAACCCAAACCCAATCCTCCTTAAAGATAAAACAGACATCCAGTTCTAGAAACTGTTTTAAATGTAGACAACCTGGGCATCTTGCCAGAAAATATCTCACTGGTGGCCTGTTGACCACCCCACAGACTAATGCTTTGAGAGTGCCTCCCCCGGGATTATGCCCTAAATGCAAGAAACTGCAAGTCTAAAACTGATATCAATGACCAGTCCCTATCTGTGGTCTCAGGAAACAGGCTGTGGGCCCCAGTGAGGGACGCTGCCAACTCTTCACAACAGCAGATGGCGCTCACCACCCAAGGCCCATCGGCTGCACAGACATCATTGATTCAGGCCTATCCTAAGCCACAGCAGGAAGTACAAGACTAGACCTCTGTTCCCCCACCACCAGGATTATAACCCCAGAAGAAAAAACTGTCATCATAGAATCAGGGAAGTTTGGGCCTTCCCCCTACCCCAGGGATGTTCTTTCTTATTATAGGCTGAGCCTCGAGCTCATTACAAGGACTTTCAGTTATTCCTTCAATAATAGATGCTGATTATTCAGGCAAGTTAAAATTCTTGGTTCAAAGCCTCTCAAGGCCCGCTGACCATATCTGCAGGCCAGCGTATTGCATAAGCCCTCCCACTGCCTATGATAAGACAATTCCTGTACAAACATCCCCAACGTGGTAGTTCTGCCCCAGGATCAACAGATATATTTTGGGTGCATCAGTTGACAGAATCCTGGCCCATTTTAAAGCTCTCATTAGATGGAAAGCAGTTCCTTGGTCTCCTGGATAAGGGAGCTGACTCTACTGTTACTGCCCGCAAATATTGGTCCTATTCCTGGACTCTAGAACTTACTGCCACACATTTGAAGGGCATGGGCAAACACAAAGTACTCCTCAAAACTCCAAAATTTTAAATTGTGTTGATTCTGAAGGAAACACTGGGACAATTAAGCCTTTTGTAATAGAGACTCCCTATTAATTTATGGAGAAGAGACCTCATGACACAGATGGGAGTCATTATGTTCAGTCCCAATGAAGCAGTGACCAAAATGATGTTAAAGTCTGGGTTCCTACCAGGTAAAAGATTAAGAAAACATGAACAAGAGATGAGCCAACCAATTATACCAACCCCTAAGCAAGATAAGAAGGGCCTTGGAGCTGACCTTTTTTCTTAAGGACCACTGCTCCCCCTGTACTCCAAGCCGATAAAATAACCTAGAAATCTGATGGCCCAGTTTGGATAGATCAGTGGTCCATGCCTCAAGAGAAGGTTTAGGCGGCCTTGCAGTTAGTGCAGGAACAATTAGAACAGGGACACCTTGAGCCTTCCACTTCACCCTAGAATACTGCTACATTTATTATTAAAAAAAATTCGAGGCTATTAAAAGGCCTAAGGGAGGTTAATAAAACTATGGTACCCATGGGAACCTTACAACCTAGACTACCCTCTCCTGTAGCCATTCCTAAGAAATTCTTTAAAAATGTGATAAATATAAAAATTTGCTTCTTCTCCATCCCCCTTGATCCTATAGATTATAAAAGATTCACCTTTTCCATCCCCATAGTAAATCATAAAGGCCCCAATCCTCGCTTCCAATGGTGAGTGCTGCCGCAAGGCATGGCCAACTCCCCCACCCTCTGCCAAAAATT
Source organism: Sigmodon hispidus (assembly GCA_004025045.1). Taxonomy (NCBI): domain Eukaryota; kingdom Metazoa; phylum Chordata; class Mammalia; order Rodentia; family Cricetidae; genus Sigmodon; species Sigmodon hispidus. The sequence continues at coordinate 24,943 of PVIH01010955.1, forward strand.
TGTGGCTCAGTCTATAGATCCCATACGTAACCAATATCCTAGTACATATATTATTCATTATATGGATGACTTGTTAAAAGCTGCCAGACAAGAAGCAAAGACATGTCAGGTGGCTCAGATGATAGTTAAATCACTGCAGGACCGAAGATTTCTTATATCTCCAAAAAAAGTACAAACCTGTTACCCCTTCCTGTTTTGGGGGTGTCAGTTGGAACCTAATTTAATTCATGCAGAAAAGATTCAAATCAAAAGAGATAAATTAATTTGTTTAAATGATATTCAAGAACTTATAAGGAACATAAACTAGTTGCACCCTTATCTCAAATTGACAACAAGAGATCTAAAACCCTTGTTTAATGTTTTACAGAGAGACTCAGATCCTAGCTCCCCCAGAAAACTTACACCAGAGGCTAAAAAAGCCTTAATAAAGTTAAAAGAGGCTATCACACAACAAAATATAGGCTACTTTGACCTCTCCATGACCCTTTACTTAATTGTATTTGCTACTGATTTTACACCCAGTGGCTTGCTATGGCAAAAGGGGAGGCCCCTGTTGTAGATACAGTCCTCTGCTTCCCAATCTAAAGTGCTCCCTTCCTATCCCCTTTTGATTTCTCAACTTATATTTTTGGGGCTAAAGACTTCAGTCCGATATTTTGGCAGAGACCCTGATGTTATTATTACCCCTTATTCTAAGGAACAAATTACCTGGTTACAGCAGAGGCAAGATGAATAGGCTATTCTATGTACTAAATTTCAGAGATTATTTGACACTCATATGCCTAGTGACAGGATTATTCAATTTTTAAATGTTACCTCCTTTATTTTCCTAAAAATACCTCAATAAAACTTATTCCTGAGGCCCTAACTGTTTTTATTTATGACTCCAAAACTGGTAAAGCTTCATATGTTATTAAGGGTGAGCCTCATTTTATACATACCACCTTTAAATCTGCCCAGTTGGTGGAGTTGTTTGCTGCCTGTCATGTTTTTCAATTATTAAAGGCCTGCCCATTTAATTTGTATTCAGATAGTCATTATGTTGTGAGAGCTTTGCAGGTTTTGGAAATGGTTCCGGTCATTCAGCCAACCACATTCACCTTTCAGCTGTTTTTTGAGATACAAAAGCTTATTAGGCAGTGATCATATTCCTTTTATGTGGGACATATTCACACCCATTCAGGCCTGCCAGGGCCTCTAACTCGAGGTAATGAGCTTGCTGATTTAGCGTTGTTACTTTTTCCCAAATGACTGATTCAGTGTCCCTTGCCAGAGAGGCTCATGCTATTCATCATCTTAATGCCCACACCCTGTGTTTAAAGTTTTCCATCACTAGGGAGCAGGCGAGACAGATTGTTAAGAATTGTAAAAATTTTCTGACTCTACTTCCAAAACTCCACATTGGGGTGAATCTTAGAGGATTAGTTCCGGGACAGCTATGGCAAATGGATGTTACTCATATTCCATCCTTTGGTAAATTTAAGTTTGTACATGTTACCATTGATACCTTTAGTGGATTCATTTGCACTTCCACCCATTCCGGGGAGGCCACAAAGGATGTTATAAATCACCTTATGTATGTTTTTTCTGTTATGGGACAGCCAACAGTGATATAAACTGACAATGGGCCTAGATATATTAGCCAAAAGTTTAAGCAGTTTTGTTCCCAGATAAATATAAAACACATTACTGGAATTCCCTACAATACACAGGGACAAGGCATAGTGCAATGGGCTCATCAAACTCTAAAAAATACTCTTATTAAGCTTGCTTCACAGGAGACACTATACTCCTTTAAAAGAAATAATAAAGTTTTGTTATCACATGCCCTTTTTGTTTTAAATTTTCTGACAGTGGACATTAATGGCAAATCTCCTGCAGAGTGCCTCTGGCATCACACCACACAAACAGATTATGCTCAAATTTTATGGAAAGATCCATTAACAGGCAAATGGAATGTCCCTGACCCAGTGATTATTTGGGGAAAAGGCTCAGCCTGTATTTATAATTCTAAAGAAGGGGGAGCCAGATAGTTGCCAGAATGGCTGAATAAACTATATGATAAATTTCAAATGAGAGATTCTGCAGCTAATAAAACAGCTAACAAAACCTGAGTGAATCCAGGGAAAACCCCTGAAAATTCTTTTTTTTTTTTTCTGCTTCCTTACAGAAGAATGATGCATCGTTGGACCTTTTGTTTATGGAGCCTGCTCCTGAGATTCTCCTTGATTATGGCTAGACTTAATCAACCTGTGGACCCTGAGGCCATTATTAGGGCCTTATTTGGCCGTCCTTGTGATTGCCAAGGAAAAAAGATACTCGTATTACAAAAGTCCCAGTTTTCTAGCCATAATGTTGTCTGTGGGGCCTATACTGCCTACTTGGTAGCACAATCCTCCCCACCACAGAGATGCAACAATCCTAAAAATATATAAATAAACCTGTTTTGCACCCAACAGGGACCCCTTGCCCAGATAATTGCAATTATATAGATCAAATAAATATTCAATGCTATAATCATTATTCAGAATATACCCATGAAGGGAAAACTTACTTTATTGCAAAACCCAATTCCACATATAGTGGGTCATTCGGAGTGACTGGTCCACTGAAGTTAAGAGTCCTGGGGCCCTCTTATAAATATGCCCCCACTTCTTGTCTTGCCCCTCTGGGACAGGATGCCTGTTGGCCCCCTGTGGATCCTGTTCACATCTCTGATGGTAGAGGACCCACAGATATAGTCTGTGAGATGGAGTTCAACAAAATATCCAACAATTGATTGATGCCATGTATCCCCAGATCCACTATCACCCTTTACTCTTACCCAAACCTAGGGGTGTAGAGATTGACCCACAAACCGCTGATATTCTGACTGCTACCCATAGGGCTTTAAATGTTTCCAAACCCAAATTAGCTCAAGATTGTTGGTTGTGCTTGGCATATGGTGCTTCTTGGCCATTGGCAATTCCATCCTCTGCCAATGTTTCCCTTATCACCCATTCCCTTAATAACTGTTCATGGAATATTCCCTTTAAGGTCCAACCTGTAAGCTTTAATTTCTCCCTTTGTTTTTATAAGCATTATCAAAGTAACAGTTTTAAAATTGATGTTGGGTTACCCACCTCTTTCCTTTGTGAAAAAATTAATAATGTTTCCACTCCCTTATGTTCCCCCACAAATCAGATCTTTGTTTGTGGCAATAATATGGCCTATACTATGCTTCCCCAGTATTGGACAGGGCTTTGTGTCCCAGCCATTTTGCTCCCAGATATTGCTTTAATTCCTGGAGATGAGCTGATGTCCATTCCCACCTTCGATTATTTTGTCCCCCGACATAAAAGAGCAGTACATTTGTTCCTTTATTGGTGGGACTGGGAATAACTGGTGCCTTAGGGACTGGAACTGCTGGATTGGCCACAGCAGTCTCCTCTTACTCTAAACTCTCACAGCAGTTGGCAGATGATGTTACTAAAGTTTATCAGTCTGTTAAAGATCTCCAAGATCAAATAGACTCACTAGCTGAAGTAGTCCTGCAGAACTGCATGGGTCTGTACCTACTTACTGCCGATATAGGAGGCATATGCTTAACCTTGCAGAAAAATATGCTGTTTTTATGCCAACAGGTCTGGTATTGTTAGAGATCAAATTAAAAAAACATCAAAAAGAGATCGAAAAACAGTGACATGATTTCTTCGAGAGTCCTGTTTGGATGGTTTGGGAGGGATCTTGCCCTATCTCCTTCCCATTTTGGACCCTTTGGTTGGGTTACTTTTGCTTATTTCCTTTGGCCCTTGGGCGTTTCAGTACCTAACGTGCTTTGTAAAGGATCATATAGATTCTATTTTGGCAAAAATTTGATCTTGGTGCATTACCATCACTTAGAAGCTCAGGAAGATCCTACAGAGAGTGACGCAGTCACTCCTGAGAGAGGGCTTCAGTTCCATAAGCTTCTTCCCTGACAACCCCAAACAGCTAGAGAACATCCAATGACAGGATTAGTATGGAGCTTACCCTGGGGGCACAACATACAGAGGTTGTAGAGACCGGCTCAACAAGGCATGTTGCCAGAGGTAAGGTTGCCCTCCATATAGCCTAAGACAGGATGTTCTCTCACAACCACCCTTTTGAGAATTTGTTCTTTAAAGGAAAGGGGGAATTGTTAGGTACCAGGAAGGCAGCTGGAATGATGAGCCTTTTATTGCCCTAAGCAAACGGTACCTGGCGCTGCTTTAAGCAAACAGTATCTGGTGAAACAACCTTCACAAACACTCCCCCAATAAATCACAGGAGGTTCTTTTTAAGATAAGTGCAATGGCCAAGGGAAGAACTCGACCCTCCCCTGACCTCGGGACCTTCTGCCTTTGCTTCAATAAATGGCTCAGTGGTTAAGAGCACCGTCTGCTCTTCCAGAGGACCTGGGTTTGATTCCCAGCACCCACATGGCAGCTAACAACTGTCTGTAGTTCCAGTTCCAGGCAAACACCAAGGCAAATAAATAAATAAAGTTTGTTTTTTTTTTAAATTTTTCTGCTCCCCTCCCTTTTACTTTCTTCTTTTATCCTGCCCCTGAGGGTATATAAACCCTGCTTTAACTTCAATAAATGAGATCTTGAAGCTACTCAGACTGACTCTGTCTTTCTTTAATGTGCTTGGTCTCCTTTCTCTCTCACCTGCATAGTATTTCAAGAGGAGCCTCCCCAAGCCTAACAAATAACTGATCCCACTGGACGGTACAGGATTAAAATGTGAAGACTCTCTCATTATGTTATACACTAAATAATTGAACTAAGTGTAATTTTATTTGTGGAAGTTATTAATAACCTTTGGATGAAGATCAATCCAAAAGCATATGGTGAAGTAGATTAGTTTTAGAGTATAGATGTCATTATTTATAATTTGACTCTTAGAAATCACATTTAAATATATTCTAGATGCATTATAATTAAATAATGACTTGTATATTATTTCTTTATTACATAATGTAAGTAATTATATTTGATATTAAATTTTGTACTGTGATCACCTGTTTGCTATAATTCATGAAAATATCTGGTGATATACTGTTATATTCAAAATTTTTAATAACTTATAAACTCACAGCTTTTTCTGATGTGACCTAGATTTGAAAATACAAGTGTAATTTTATAGTAGGATTTCTTTCTAAGGCAGTAACTATACAACTATAGCAGAGTTCAAGATTCTGAATATGTTTCTTTATTTAATTCATAACAGGCATCTCATTGAATATCAACATCTATGGAAACTTCAGATCAGCACTTTCAGTACGGTGCAATAATTATCTAATAAATAAGAATGTTCTGAGTGTATTTATTTAAAATCTTTTCATGTTAATTAATATTCTCATGCTGCTGTCATAATGAAGTGTCTGGTAGAATATTTGATTTACAACTATGATTATCTTTTGCTGTTTTTTGATAGAAAAGCAAATGCATACCTCTCTAAAAATGATAATTACAATGATTACAGCTATAATAATAAATCCTTTTTACTGTGTTACAATTTCAGTATGCTTTAAATATAAAATCTGACATCATTTTTTTATATCAAAGCTGTGAATTAGACAATACAATTTTCAGCCTCTTTGTACAGATAAGAAATCTGAAAATCAAAGTTTTTAAAATCATATACCAGATCCTGAAGACCTAGTCTATAACAGGTGAACTGTGTGAACTGACCTGGGATCTAATTTTCCTGGTAGTCAGTATCATAATCATCATTAGCAGTAGCATTATTGTGATTTCTTGTTATTTATTTTGTATGAGTTTATAAACTCTCTAAGTTTCTTACCAAAGTCATTTATCATTATTGTGAGCCATGGAAATACTGATTCTGTGGTTGCTCAGAACCAGTCCTTTCAAGCACTCCAACAGGGCATAGATGGAAATGTTAGGAAATGTTATCCCAAAGACCTGGATGTTTATATAGGTGATAGCTGAGTTTGTCAGTCTAGACCCCTGGGATCACACTTCTCAAGGGAGGGGCAAAGCCAGATTTTGTAAGTCCATGGAGATAGATGAAGCTAGTCTTTCCAAGGAGAACATCTCTCCTAGGATGGTAGGAACCAACACTCCTTTGATAAAGTTATTTTGCCAATGAAGAATAGGAACAACTAGCATATCCCTGGGACTGTAACAGTGATAGTTTACATGGGTCTCTGTTTTAACACAGGCAATGGATATGAACACAGATGCCAGCTGCAGCAGGACCATAAACCAAACAAGGCCCTCTGCTGCAAATCAGGATATCAGTGCAGAACACTCAGATCAGAATATTCCCAGAATCACTGTGGCTTTCAGGTACCAACATGGCCTGAAGTGGTGGCCCAAAACTGAGCATCATCATGGCATTCGATGGTAACAGGCACCAGGGACAGCAACACAGACCCTGCCTGTACTAAGGTCACAAATGTAGTCACAACTCTAGGCTGCAGTTTTGGGCCGTGATGTAGCCATGGCCCGATGTAGAAGAGAAAGACACTCAGATCTGTCTGATGCTGTTGGCAAGATGACCCTCTAATTATTTACATTATTTTCATATGATTTGTTTAAATTAGAATTAAAGTCACAAGAGGACTTAGTCAACTTTATGGTAGCTGATGTTTGTGGACAACTATTCGAAATTAACTTCAATCAACAACAAAATTGTTATAAACTTAAGAGGAACCATTATTTCTTTAGTATGAAGACTAAGGTAGGTTTTGTTTTAATTTTTCTTTACCTATTTGCATTTTTCTTTTTTGATTATAAATAAAATGTCATTTTTTTTTATACTTGTATCCCCTTGTTAAAACTCCCTTCTCCCTCAGGCATCTCCCAGTCACTCTCTTTTCTCCCCATCTCCTTATCTCCTCCCCAGCAAAGGCAGAAGGTCCTAAGGTCCCAAAGAGGCTTAGTTCAGCATCCACTCCAGATAAATTTGCTTTCCTCATCCCAATATCAAGACGGGTTCAGGTGTTGCTGTGAAGTAAATGGGCTCCAAAGTTCCTTCCCAAAGTACTTCAGATCCCAAATAGTATAGTGTTTGTGGTTTGCAATTTCAGAATGCTTTGCATTTTGTTTAAAGTCAACTAATGAGTGAATACAACCCCTGCTTATCTTTCTGGGTATGTGATACCTCGCTCAGGAGGATATTCTCCAAATCCATCAATTTGTGGGCAAATTTTAGAATATCATTTATTCTTACTGCTGAGTAGTCCTACATTGTGTAGATGTACCACAGTTTGTTAATCCATTCTTCAATTGATGGGCATCTAGATTGTTTCCAGGTTCTTGCTATTACAAATAAAGCTGCTATGAACATAGTTTATCTAATGCTTTTAGAGTGTGAATGTGCATAATTAGGGTATGTGACCAATAGTGGTATTGTTGGGTTCTTGGGGAGATTAATTCTCAGTTCTCTATGAAACCTCCAAATTTCATTTCAGAGTGTCTGAACAAGCTTACACTCCCACAACAATGGGGGAGTGTTCCCATTGCTTCGCATCCTCTCCAGCATAGGCTGTCCTCTGTGTCTTTTATCTTAGCCAATCTAACAGGTGTTAGGTGGTATCTCAAAGTTGTTTTGATGTGCATGTTTCTAAAGGCTAAAGAAGTTGAGCACTTTTTCAAGTGTTTTTCAGCTATTTGTAATTCTTCTGCTGAGAATTTCCAAATAGTTCTGAAACCCATTTTTTGATTGTGTTATTCAAGGTTTTCAAGTATAGTTTTTTGAGTTCTCTATGTATTTTAGAGATCAGTCCTCTGTCACTTGTAGGGCTGGTAAAATCTTCTTCCATTCTGTAGGCTGTCATTTTGTCTTATTGACTGTGTCCTTGGCTTTACAGAAGCTTCTCAGTTTCAGAGGAATTCACTTATTGATTGTTGTTCTTAGAGTCTGTGCTACTGGTATTATATTTAGGAATGGGTCCGCTGTACCAATGCATTGGAGGGTATTTCCCAGTCTCTTTTCTATCAAGTACAGTATGGCTGAGTTTATGTTGAGGTCTTTGATCCATTTGGATTTGAGTTTCATGCAGGGTGATAGGTTTGCGTTTTTCAACACACTACCATCCCGCTATGCAAACATCATTTGTTAAAGACACTATTCTTTTTCCATTGAATATTTTTTTGTCACTTTTCCAAAGATCAGGCATTCATAGGTTTTTGGGTTAATGTCAGTTTCTTGAATTTGATTCCATTGATCCACAAGTCTGTTTTTATGCCAGTACTAGGCTGTTTTTTATTACTGTAGCTGTATAGTATAACTCAAAATCAGAAACTGTGATGCCTCCTGAGGTTCTTTTATTGAGCAAAATTGTTTTCGCAAACTGGACTTTCTAATTATTCCAAATTAATTTGTGTATTGTTCCTTCAATGTCTATAAAAAATTGTGTTGTGATTTTCATGAGAATTAAATTGAATATGTAGATTGCTTTTGGTATGTTGATCCTACTTATCCAGAAAGACGGAAAATATTCCATTTTCTAATATCCTCTTCAATTTCTTTTTTCAGTGATTTAAAGATTTTGTCAAATAGTGCCCCGACCAGGCCAGCAGGGTCTTCAAAGTGAACCTGAATGTGAGGGTGAGACAAATGAGAAACAGGAACACAGAGGAATTTCCATTCAAGCTCTGGTACACTTTATTTTTCCAAACATCCTTTAAATACAATCTCAGAATGAGAAGAATGCACATAGCTGGGAGAAAGGGGAGGATTACTCAAAGGGGTGGCAAGCCTGAGGAGAGAAGTAACAGACAGGGTAGAATTGATATGGAAATCTATCTGTTCTCATTTGAATGCCTGGAGAAAGTCACCTGCTGGTCTTAGAGGATCAAAGGAAGCCACTTGTATTCACAGCCTAGCTTAAAACAATAGAGGCTAACTGTAGAAGCTAATTTATAAACTGAAAAATGGCTAAGCTAGGCTTTGGCTCCAGAGCAAATAGATCTGTTACTTCTCTGGTTATAGTTACTCCAAGGTATTTAGTGCTATTTGCAGCTGTTATAAAGGATGATGTTTCCCTTATTTCTTTTTCAGTCCTTGTATCTTTAGTGAATAGGAGGCCTACTGATTTCTTTGAGTTAACCTTGTATTAACTTGCTGAAGGTGTTTATGAGCTGTAGACATTCTGCACAACCTTAAAGATAGACACAGGCTCAGAGTAAAAGGTTAGAAATATATTTTCCAATCAAATGCCCCACAGAAAAAAAGCTGGTATTGCCATCTTAATATGAAATAAAGTAGACATCAAACAAAAATCAAGATGAGCATTCAATCTTTAATATTTATGCCCCTAATAAAAGGGCAAATATCTATGTGAAAGAAACAGGACTAAAGCTCAAATCCTACATCAATTCTCATACCCCAGTAAGTGGGAGACTTCAATATCCTGCTTGCTCCCTTGGATAGGTCAACAACATCAAAAATCACAAAAGCCTACCAACTCATGGAAATTAAACATTGCTCAATTGAATCACCTCTGGGGCAAGGAAGAATTTAAGAAAGACATCAAAGTCTTCCTAGAATTTAATGAAAATGAATCCACAACTTACTCAAACTTATGCAACACAATGAAAATAATTTTAACACGAAAATTCATAGCTCTAGATGCCTATATGAAAATCCTAGAGAAATCCCACACTGGAGAACTAATAGTACTTCTGAAAAACTTCAAACAATTAGAAGAAAACTCACCTAAAAGGAGTAGATGGCAGAAAATAATCAAACTTAGAGCTGAAATCAATAAAATTGAAACAAAAAAGAACAATATGAAGACAATCAATGATTCAAAGAGCTGGTTCTTTGAGAAAGTCAACAAGAAAGATAAACCCTTATCCAAAATATCGAAAAAGCAGAGCAAGAGAGTATCCAAATCAACAAAATCAGAAATAGAAAGGGGGACATGACAACAGACCCCCAGGAAATCCAGAGAATCATAAGGTCACACTTTGAAAATCTATACTCCACAAAAGTGGAAAACCTGGAAGAAATGGACAGCTTTTTGGACAGGTACAATTTACTAAAATTAAATCAAGATCAGATTAAATGCCTTAAAAGACTGGTAACCCTAAAGGAAATTCAAGATGTCAATAAAAGCTTCCCAAGTTTCAAAAGCCCAGGTCCAGATGGTTTTAGTGCAGAATTTTACTACACATTCAAAGAAGAAATACTACCATTACTTTTCAAAATATTTTATTCAGGAGAAACTGTCAAACTCTTTCTATGAGGCCACAATTATCTTAATACCAGAGACACTCAAAGTTACAAAAAGAATTACAGACCAATTTCCCTCATGAATATTGATGCAAAACTTCTCAACAAAATTCTGGCAAACCATATGTAACAACATATTACAAATATTATCCACCATGATCAAGTAGGCTTCATTACAGAAATGCAGGGATCACTCAACATACAAAAAGCTGTAAATGTCATCCTTTATACAAACAAACTGAAGTAAAAAACCACATGATCATGTCCTTAGATGCAGAAAAATCCTTTGACAAAATCAAACACTCCTTTATGATAAAAGTCCTGTAGGAATCAGGAATACAGGGAAAATACCTAAATATAATACAGACGATCTAAAAGAAGCCAATGGCCAACATCAAACTAAATGGACAAATACTCAATGCAATCCCTCTAAAATCAGGAACTGGAAAAGGATTTCCTCTCTCTCCTTATCTATTCAATATATTTCTCAAAGTTTTAGCTAAAGCAATAAGAGAATGAAAGGAGATTAAGGGGGATACAAATTGGAAAAACCAAAGTGAACCTATCTCTATTTGCAGATGATATGATTGTATATGTAAGTGACCAACAAAATTCTAAGTTAGGTTTTCAAATAATTATAAAAAAACAGTTTTCTAAAAAAATCCTTGTATTGATCTATAACTGTATTAAGAATTAATTACTTACTTAATTAAAACACTTTACCTTAAATGCCTGTTTACTAAAATCATTTGTTCTGCTTCTTTGTTGCTGTTGGCTTTATTTTGTTGTTATTGTTTGATTTTAATTTTAAGATTACCTATGGTCAGTGTAAAAACTGAGTTATTTAGATTTCAATCAGGAACATTCAATAAATATTTACTAATAGTATTAGAGAAAAATGTCTCTCCAATTACCAGTATGGTTTTTACTATATCTACAGGTATTTTTCTAACATTATAAATATTATACATCTCTCTAAGATATACAACATATTCTGAAGTTTTCATTGAATATAAATTTCATACACATGCCAATTATTTTTTGACTATGTAAGTTCCCCTTAAAATACCACATTGACAAAATACCTCAAGTCCCAATGAACTGAACAGCAAAGCATTTCATAGCAAAAAAAATTCAGAAGAAAGAATTTATGTTTTCAAAAATATTGAGTTATTGTACAAATATTAGCTAATTTTTCTATCCCACATAAAATGAAAAACTGTACTCAAGACATTTTTTTCTAAGGAAGCATGGTCAACTTATTTCCAAGCTTTTATATTTTATCTTAGAAGCTTCCAAATCTGATCCTCATGTTTGATTTCTGTTTATATTAAGTGTTCAATTAAAAAACACAGGATTAAAATATTTTCTATAGAAAAAGTTATGATGTTCAGCTCAACATTCCAAAAGTCTACATTCATCATTATCTAGTTGTCACAGGATAAACTGGGAGACAGTAAAATTTATAAAACCATTTATGTTGTTCTGCTAACATTACATTTGTAAATTTTACCTATTTGTTCTTCAATTATCATTAATTTTTTTTATTACTTTTGTTTTATAATCACTTGATTATACCATGATTTAATATTAAACCCACCAATTGATTAAAGAGGCATTTACTTCAAAGCAGGTTTTTATCTATGTCTGATTAAACTCTTAATGATAATTATTTTGGCCTTAATTAATAATATGAAAATGAATATTAAGTACAGCAATTTTCATTTGAAAACTCTCTGCTAATGGTAATTATGAGAATTATATTTTTATAACCCTTCAAACAAAATCCTAAAGTATAGGCTTATAGCTGTTCTCTTAGATTAGAAACAATATTTTATAATCATGCAAATTATCATTTTGCTTTCAAAAACATTGTATGTGTCTTTGGGTAGTTTAATAGGCTATTGTCCTTCTTTTATGCCTCTGAGAAACTAAATTGCAGAGAGGCTGGGTACCTTAGGTCTGAGAGTTTACAAATTAGAGATAGAAACAGATAGTTTGAAGGGGTCTACGAATTGGTACTTCCACATATTATACCTATTTATAATTCTATATAATAGCTCAGTCTGAATAAACTGTAAAGTCAGAAACATCCTTTTTTATTTCTGAGGAAATTAATTTTTGTCAATTTGATGAACTGAGAAATGCCCTGAAAAGAAGTAAACAAATCTTTGCATGTATATATGAACATTTGTTAAGAAATGACATTTTATCCAACTGATGTTTTATTTTATCTATTTGATAGATTTTTATCTAATTGATGAATTAATCCCCTTATGTATTCAAAATTTGTATCTTTGAGTGGCTTGAGTATTAGGGTAAGTGTGGCTTCTTGAAAAAAGTTTGGCAATATTCCTTCAGTTTCTACTGTGTGAAACAATTTGAGGAGTATCAGTAATAGCTCATTTATGAATGTCTAGTAGAACTCTGCACTGAAACCAGCTGGGCCTTGGCTTTTTTATTTGAGGGACTTTTAATGACAGTTTCAAATTACTTAGGGTTATAGGTATGTTTATGTATTTAATCTGGTCTTCCTTTATGTTTTGTATTTGGTACCTGTCCAAAAAGCTGTCCATTTCTTCTAGGTTCCATTTTTGTGGATTATAGATTTTCAAACTATGACCTGATAATCCCCTGAATTTCATGTGAGTATATTGTTATGTCCCTGTTTTCATTTCCAATTTTGTTGATTTTGATAATCTTTCTGTTTTTTGGTTAGTTAGGAAAAGGTTTTATCTATCTTGTTAACTTTCTCAAAGAACCAACTCTTTGATTCATTGATTCTTTGTATTGTTCTTGTTGTTGTAATTGTATTGATTTCAGCTCTAAGTTTGATTGTTTCCTGCAATCTACTCCTTCTAGGTAAGTTTGCTTTTGATTGTTTAAGGTTTTTAGCTGTGCTGATAGTTCTCTAGTGTAGGATTCTCTAGGTTTTTCATATAGGCATATAGTGCTGTGAATTTTCTTTTCAAGTCTGTCTTCATTGTGTCCCCCAAGTTTGGGTATTTTGTTGATTCATTTTCGTTAAATTCTAGGAAGTCTTTGATTTCTTTCTTAATTTCTTCCTTGACCCAGAGATGGTTCAGCTGAGTGATGTTTAGTTTCCATGAGTTGGTAGGCTTTCTGTGATTTTTGATATTGTTGAACTCTAACTTTAGGCTCTTGTGGTCCAATATGATACAAGGGATTATTTCCATTTTCTTGTATCTGTTGATATTTACTTTATGACCAATTATGTGGTCAATTTTAAAGAAAGTTCCATGAGGAACTGAGAAATATCTATATTCCTTTGCATTTGGGTGGATGCTTCTGTAAATATCTATTAAATCCTTTTGCATCATAACTTCTGTTTGACTCATTTTTTCTCTGTTGAGTCTCTGGTTGATCTATCCAAGGGTGTAAGTGGGGTACTGAAGTCTCCCACTATTTGTGTGTGAGAATTGATGTGGGATTTGAGCTTTAGTATTGTTTCTTTTACATAGATGGGTGCCCTTATATTAGGGGTATAAATATTCAGGATTGAAATTCCATCTTGACCAATTTTTCCTGAGATGAATAAGTAATGTCCATCCTGGTTTCTTTGAACTGATTTTACTTTGGAATCTATTTTGTTTGATGTTAGGATGGCAACCTCAGCTTGTTTCTTAGGGCCATTTTCTTGGAAAATCTTTTTACAACCCTTTATTCCAAGCCTGTTTCTGTCTCTGTGGTTTAGTTGTGTTTCTTGTATGCAGCCAAAGGATGGCTTCTGTTTTGTATCCATCATTTTAGTGTGTTTCTTTTCATAGGTGTATTGAGTCTATTGATATTAAGTGATATTAGTGACCACTGATTAATATATCCTGTTATTTTTGGTGGTTATTTGTTTGTATTTCCTTTCTCTGGGATTTTCTTCTATAGTGTTATTAATTGTGGTTTCATGGGTGTATCTGGGATTCTTAGTTTGAAGTTTTTCTTCTAATTCTTTCTGAATGGCTGGATTTGTAGATAGATATTTTTTTAAATCTTACTTTGTCATGAAATGTGTGGTTACCATCATGATCCAAAACAGTTTAAGTTCATGTGTACTTCCAAGAGAATGTCATTTGAACCAGTGGACTCAAGAAAGCAATCTTCCATTTTTTTGATGCTCTTTCTGACCTACTCACTGTGATCCCAGCTCTATCATCTTCTTACTCTTTGGAGTGCCAAACCTCAGCAAAAGCATAGTATTCAAATGGCACTCACACTGGTTTACAGCAAGGTGGGGCATTATATTGTTCTCAAAGAAGTCCTGTTTGTGAAGAGAGCTACCAGCTGTTGACTCGTGGAAATACTGAAGAAGAGTCAATTCTCCCATGGAGAAAAAGGAACAATGGGTATCAAAATGAGAGTACCACTTGTAAGAATACAATTTAAACTTTCTTATGGAAAAAAATATACAACCTTTCAGATTCATGTGACGTTTTTCATATTGTGTATGGCACTGTATACTGTATAGATAGTGAGTTAAAGTTTAGCCTATGAAGATAACTTAGTTCTCAATAATATAATTTCCTTTAGGAGCTAGAGTTCTTCAGAGAATAACCTAACCTGTATTCAATTAAAAGTGGAAACTTTTGCTAAAAGAAAAAAAAAGGAACATGTTGTTTTCTGCATCTATGGTGACTGATAGTTTTGTTGGGTTCAGTATTCTTTGTTGGAAGCCTTGCTCTTTCAGTGTCTGAATAACTTCTGACCATGACCTTCTTGCTTTTGTTGTTTCTATTGAATAGTCAGGTATTATTCTGATGGGTCTGCCTTTATAGGTAAGTTGGCCCTTTTGTAACTCTTAAAATTTTTATTTGTTCCATATGTTTTCTGGCTTGATTATTATGTAGCTAGAGAACTTTTTTGGGTGTCAAATCTATTTGGTGTTCTGTAAGCTTCTTGTATCGCTATTGGCATCTTTTTCTTTAAGTCGGGAAATTTATCTTCTATGATTTTATTGAATATATTATCTGTGCCTTTGAGCTGGAATTCTTCTCCTTCTATTCCTATTATTCTCAGGGTAGGTCTTTGTATGATGTCCCACATTTGTTAAATGTTTTGTGTTATGGCGTTTTTGATTTTAGTGTTTTCTTTAGCTGATGTATCTAGTTCCGCTATTGAGTCTTCCACTCCAGAGTTTCTCTCTTCCATCTCTTGGATTCTGTTGTTTATGCTTGTGTCTGTAGTTCCAGCTCTTTTCTTAAGGATTTCTATTTCCACCTTTGCCTCATTTTGTGTCTTTTTTATTCCTTCTATTTTACTTCTTAGTTCCTGGAATGTTTCTTTCATTTTTCTGGTTTTACTTTTCATTTTCTTTCCAGAATTTGTTCATCTCTTCCATTTTTTGTTTATATTTTCTTCTATATCTTTAAGTATATTTTTATATTCTCTTTGAAGGCTTCAATAATCTTCATAAAGCTGTTTTTGATGTTGCTTCCTTCTGTTTCCTCTTCATTACTTTATTCAAGTCTTGTAGTTGTAGAAGCACCAATTTCTTCTGGTGTTGCCTTGTTGTTCTTTATATTGTTATAAGTATTCTTGCACTGGCAACTGCCCATGGCTTCAGTGGTTCACAATTAGTCAGGCCCTCGTCAGTTGTGGCAAGAAGGCTTGTGTGTCTTCTCTCTTTTCTGAGCAAGTCCTCTGTTCAATGTTTGATTCTGCTCTGGACAGGAGACTGCATTTTCAAGGCTCTTAGTCCTTGTCTGTTGATGCAGTTTGCCCTGGAGAAATGGGGGCAGCTAGGTAGGGCATATATCCTTCTCCTGGGACAAGTCTGTGATTATACCCTTGGGTGTGAGCCCAATTCCAGAGAGAAATTCTCCAGACTCTGGCCCAGGAGGTGGAATCTGATTACCTTTTACTCTGCTCTGGATGGTGATGGAGTTTCAAAGCCCTTGGTTCTTATCTGATGACAAGTTCACCCTGAAAATTAAACCCATCCAGTCAGGGCCTAGAGCCTTCTTTTACTCTCCTCTGAATGAGGACAGAGTTTCAAAGCTCTTGGTTTTTGTCTGATGGTGCAGTTTGCCCTGGAGGTGGGGTCCAACCAGGCATGGCCTATAGCCTTCTGCTCAGAAAAGTCAGAGATCAGACCCTTGGGTGCAAGCCTAATCTTAGAAAGAATTCTCCAGATTGTGGTTCAGAAGGTGGGATCTGCTCACCTTTGACTCTGCTCTGGAAGGGGACAGAGTTTCAAAGCTTGACCATGCAACTCTTATAAGGAAAGAGTTTAATAGGGGCTGGCTTACAGGTTCAAAATTCTAGTCCTTTATCATAACAGCAGAAGGAAATTATGAGGGCATGCATGTAGATATAATGCTGGAGAAAGAACCAAGAATTATCCATGTAGATGAACATTCCACAAGAAGAGAAAGATACTGGGCCTTGCTTGTACAATTGAAGCCTCAAGGCCCAATCCCAGTGACCCACTTCCAACAAGGCTATACCTACCTTAACAAGTCCACTTCTCTTAATAATCCAACTGCCTGGTGACATTTCAAACCTATAGACCTATTCAAACCACTTCAAGCAATGTTGCTGAATCATGAGGTCGACATATACCCAGCTTCTTAAGGTACTGCAACATTAATTTTTATAGTGGTTGTACACATTTGCACATCCACTAGCAATGGATCAGTGTTCCCCTTGATCCGCATCCTGGATGACAAAATATGTGACTTCTTTCACTTAGCCATTCTGATGGGTAGAAAATGACTACTCAACATAGTTTTAACTTGCATTTTTCCTGATGCATAAGAGAGGTCACATTATGTGCTTCTCTGCCTTTTGAATTTCCTCTATTGAGAATTTTCTGTTTAGATCCATACCTCATTTCAAAAATTGGGTTATTTATTTTCTTGATATCTAATATTTAAGTTCAGTTTTTCTCTCATAATTTATAATTCAGTTTAAATATCTTTTCAAATATATCCAGCATAAGCTGTGAAAATATTTGGCAATGTACACAACTAGATTAATAATTATTATTGAGAATTCATAATTTTAATTGGCTTCCTAATGATTATTCTCAGAATTGACACATTTTGAATTTATGAAAAAAACAAAGAAATACAGATATTATATTATTTTTTATTGTGTACAAAGCAAAGAAAAAGAGTACATTAATAGGCTTAAAATACAAAACTCACCCAAGGTGGAATAAATTTGTGGAAGTTACTTACTAATATGTAATCATGTAAGTTCACCAAAAAATCTGCTACATAGAAGAAAAGTAAACATAATCTAAAAGCCCTGTAAGACAATCATGCTATATAATGTGTACATCATGAACATCTGTGAAGGAGAAGAAAGGAAGAATGTGGAGTAGTACAACTGAATGAATAATGAATAAAGATTATCAGGTAAGAACCCAGATGTAAACTACATATTTTAATATATTTGTGAAGTTCAGTGTATGCCAAGGGAGACAACTGAGACTGCAATGACAAAGAATACAGACACCGCAAAAGTTGACAAATCAATCAGCTGGGGACCTTCAATAAATTAAACATCTCTCCTATAATTATAAACTCTGCAAAACAAGGCAGAGTACATCATGTAATTTTGAAAAAAAAAAAACTTTCTCCAATGAAGAGAAAAAAAATAAAAAGTTGAAATTAAGGTAATTTAGGTTAGCCCAGAGTTGAAAATTTTAAAAGTTTTTGGTAGAACCCAGTTTTTCATTCTGACAGCTACTACAAAATTTCTGTCCTTTAAAATTTTATCTGGCTGATTAGACATGTGTATGTGGAAATAGGACAATATCAAGACTCATTATTAGGTTAAAATATTGTCTATATCAGGTACTTTCTAACCAGACAAAGATAATTTTAGGGGCAAAGTTTATTTTGACTGTTTCTGGACTCAGTGCACCATTGCAGACTTCTTTCACTTAGCCATTCTGATGAGTAGAAAATGACAGCAACAATAGGAAGCAGTTGGTCACATTCTTACTGCAGTATGGAATCAAAAGTGATGAGTGTAAATGCTCACCTCAATGTCTCATTTCTATGCTTCCACCTATACTCACAATGAGTCAATCTAAGATGAAAGTTTATTCACACTCTTTAAGAAATTTATTTTCATGATGATACTAACTTTTAACAAGTTTACATTAAAGATTTACCATCCTGTGTATTACTTACAAGGAAATACCAATAGAAAGGAACAATTGGATTTGGTTGTTTTTTTGTTTTTGTTTTTTACATTCTTTCTTTCTTTACTTGCCTTACTTTTTGCCTGGAACTGGAGCTACAGACAGTTGTAAGCTGCCATGTGTGTGCTAAGAATTGAACCCTGGTCCTCTGGAAGAGAAGTCAATGGTCTTAACCACTGAGCCATCTTTCCAGCCCCCTGGATTTGGCTGTTTTTAAAAAGAATCTCTAGATGTCCAAAGTAACACCTCCAAAATTGGAAAGGTACTATCTAGGATCGGTATAAAAATTTTAAATTAAATATCTAATTAGAAATTTCTATTTAGATAATTAAATATCTCTAACAGTTCAACAAAATGATAGGCTATCTGTGTTATAATTGGGTAAAGTACTTTTATAGAAGCTCCTCCAAACACTATAAATTAATATTTGTTAAGCACATTGAATGCTGTTCTATATTACTCACTGTTGAGAAAATGTTGTGCAACTCTACAAATAGAGCTATCACTAGAACTAGCAGAATGGCAATATTTGTGAAATGTCAATATTTAAAAAGGAACTTGTAAGTATATGGGGGAAGTAAAAACATTCAACTGTACTGATAGAAATAAAGTACAGTTTATTTGGAAAATATTCTGAAACAGAAAATTATCAGTTATTATCATTGACTGTTCAGTTCTTTCAAACTAAGTAATTACCTTTTGTCCCACTTAACAGTAAATAACACACCACACACATATACATAGAGAGAAAGAGAGAGAGAGACTTACACCGCACAAGCAACCATACTGAGAAAAACACTTGCAACTTGAAAACAAAATTAAGTGAAAATTATAGGGCATGACATTTAGAGATGATTATTGGTAGATTTATTGTATTAGTTATGGATCATCTTTATTTTATACACATATTCTCATAATGTAAGTGTTTTTGGAGAAGGCATGAACTTATTTAAAGTATTAACAATTCTTTTTTTTGTCTTTAGATTATTTTTTTTTGGGAGTTATTTGTATAACATTATCTTCCATGAGAAAACATTCTGTCCTGCAAGGAAAACCTATGTGATTTTACATGTTCTAAAGAGACATATCTTGTAACCGAAAAGGAAACAATGCAAAACCCAGAAACTATTGTGTCCCATCTTCCCCAATTTTATTTTATAAGAAAGAATATGGGTGCAGGAGAGAAGGCTCAGCCGTTAAGAACACTGGATGTAATTCCATAGTGGTCACCTTTAATTCCCAGCACCAATATGATAACTCTAGTTTCAGGGGATCCACTGTCTTCTTCTCGTGATAGACTCTAGAGTCAGGGTACTATCTTCTTGGGAAGGGGGGTCCCAAAAACCCAAACTCCAGTCTAGTTGATGAAAATAGCAAGAGAGTTTATTTCATCTGTATAAGCAGGCTACCTCCTTTGCTCAGGAGCAGTGGAGTAGCCTTGATTAACAATTTTATATGTCTTTTAAAGGCTAAAACTATAAAATCACTATAACAACTGGGGCAATGCATTATTGGTCACTTTAAAGGTTATACTATAATCATAAGGTTGCTCACAATAGTCAAGGGGTTGCTTTAAATTCAGCTGAGGGCTTTTTCGAGAACTCTTAGGGTGTCTTTTACAACCAGGTGTTGGCAAAGGTCACAGCTATTCTGCTCAAAAGTTCTGGTATTTTAATCACATGTTTGACCATTATGTGTTAATGGTCATCTTAGTTGGTTATGGTCATCTGGGCTGAGTTACTCTGTTTCCTGGAACAGACTTTTAGACTTTTTTTTTTGTTGTTGTTCTCATTGGGGGGTGCTCTGCCAAATACTTGAACTGAAATGCCTGGGCCAGGCCTTAGAACTTAGTGTTTTTCGTTCCCCCATTTTCTTTTTGGATACTGTCTCAGTCATGAGACTCTGGCAATATGCTAATGGAGGTAGTCTATCTACAAGATGGTCTTGTGCCCACTCCTACAGGCCCAAACTGATCTGCAAGGTCTCAAAAGAGCACCTGGGACCTGACTTGCAAAGCCAACTCTAGGCTGTAGCAACCTTTGGCCTCCACGAAAGGATTTGTCTCTTATGCCAGGTTTTTTTTTTTTTTTTTTTTTTTAACTTAGCATTTTAACCTGTTATAGGTTGGGGGTAATGGGCATAGTAGTTTCTTCTTTATTACTAATTCAAGTAGACATTGGGGCATTGTTAGGGGCCCCAAAAGTTTGAAAAGCTAGTAGAGAAACTGGGCTCCAGGGCTTCTGTCAGGAGCACATAGCTGTCTGACCCTCATAGGTAGAACTGGTTCGCAGGCTTCCAGCAAGTCCAGAGCTCCTAGTCAAGTGAAAATCTGTTGAGGTATATTAAAACTGAGAAGAAAAGTTAGAATTTAAATCTTGGGCCCAGTCTTAGTAATATGGAAAGGGCAGGAGTCTCCAAACCAGAAGAAAAAAAGTATCATCCTTAGGAACAGACAGGTAAAAAAACCTTAGACTGTTTATCTGAAATCTTTTTGGCCTCTGTGAGGTGGATTTAAATATTATGATTTTCTTAAGCTCATATAAATTGCAAAAAGACATAAGAATTTTAGTTATATTAGTATTTTTAATCAAGCTTTATAAAATGAGCTTGAAAACTGGCTATCACTTTGTAGAAGGATCTGATTGTCTGATTTTACAAAGCTGACAAAGTTATAACTAGCCCAGCCGTCAATACTTGCAGAGATATGATAAGGATAAATTATATCTAAGTGCAGAATGAGCAGCTTCTGAATCTATTAAAAACAGCAGAGACCAGTCTATACTTAGTTAGCCATACCCAGGTCTCCACCTAGTTGGAGGCAGAAGTATTTAAACAGCATTAATCTTCAGCTGCCAGGCCTTTAAGGTGGGAGATTTTCTCCCACAGTAGAGGGACATATGGGAGAAGACTAACCTTACTTCGTCTAGGCAAAAGTATTTAATTAATTTTCTAATGTCCTCAGATCTAGGCTGGGTTCCTGGCAGCAGGCAGGCATTGTGCTTTGGTCTTGCCCAGGTCAGCACTGCTACAATTT
Source organism: Sigmodon hispidus (assembly GCA_004025045.1). Classification (NCBI taxonomy): domain Eukaryota; kingdom Metazoa; phylum Chordata; class Mammalia; order Rodentia; family Cricetidae; genus Sigmodon; species Sigmodon hispidus. The sequence goes on from PVIH01010955.1 coordinate 46,356, forward strand.
AGATGGAGTTCCTGGTGTCTCATAATCTTCTTTGGAGACCTTAGGTCACTTATAGGATCTGGGAGTCTCTGTCTGAGAAATAAACAGTTTAAATGCCATATTCTGCAGATCTCTGAAATATGAGGGCTGCCCACGTATATCTGCATTGAAATACTTTGCTTTTAGTTACTTGTTTTAAGCTTAACCCTGAAACTTATATAAGTGACTAAATTTTAATCTTATACTTAATTACAGTACTTACAAGAATGACTGCTTGTGATTTTAAAAGCCTTGAATGTGCTGATAGCTTTCATTAGTATATTTTATAAATATTTTATGGATGTCTTGATTATTATTTTAAATTTTTTTTAAATTATGTGTTGAACTTAGATTTAAGATCTATGTCAGGTAAGATAAACTGTCTTTGCAACCTTGATTATATACTTATAAACTAGTTTTTAGATAAGTTAAAAAAATTTTTCAGCACATAGAATCTATTTTTACACTCAGCACGGAGTCTGTATGATCAAATTAGGTCATCTGCCAAAGTTCTCATCACATAAATATCACTAGTGCATGATAATTAATAAAAGTAAACCAATTTTAGCATTTTAACAATTATCGTCCGTTCTTCAGTTGAGGGGCATCTAGGTTGTTTCCAAGTTCTTACTATTATGACTAATGCTTCTATGAACATAGTTGAGCTAATGCTTTTGGGGTATGAATGTTTGTCTTTAGATAAATGCCCAGCAGTGGTATTGCTGGATCCTTGGGGATATTGATTCCCAGTTTTCTGAGAAACCACCAAATTGCATTGCAGAGTGGCTGAACAATCTTACACTCCCACTAACAATGCAGGAGTGTTCCATTTGTTCTGCATTCTCTCCAGTGTAGGCTGTCACTTGTGTTTTTAATCTTAGCCATTCTGACAGGTGGAAGGTGGTATCTCAAAATTGTTTAGATTTGCATTTTTCTGATGGCTAAAGATGTTGAGCACTTTTTTTATGTGCCTTTCAGCCATTTGTAATTCTTCTGTTGAGAAGTCCCTTTTTAGTTCTGAACACCCTTATTTAATTTGGTATTTTAGAGTTTTCAGCTCCAGTTTCTTGAGTTCTCTATATATTCTAAAGATAAATACTCTGACACTTGTAGGGTTGGGAAAAAAATTTTTCCGATTCTATAGGCTATTTCTTTGACTTATTGACTGTGTCTTTGTCCTAACGGAAGTTTCTCAGTTTCAGGAGATCCCAATTTATTGATTGTGGTTCTTAGTGTCTATGCTACAGGTGTTATATTAGGAAGTGGTCAGCTGTGCCAATGCCTTACAAGGTATTTCCTACCTTTTTTCTCTCAAGTTCATTGTAGAGGGGTTTATGTTGAGGTCTTTTATCCACTTGGATTTGAGTTTTGTGCAAGATGATAGGTTTGTAACTATTTGTATTTTTATAAACACTACCATCCAGTTATGTCAACACCTTTTTTGAAGATATTATCTTTGTTTTTTTGAATATTTTTGGCCTCTTTTTCAAAAATTAGGTGTTCACAAATGTGCGTGTTAATGTCTGGGTCTTCAATTCAATTTCATTGATCCACAAGCCTCTTTTTATGCAAGAACCAAGCTGCAATTTTATTACTGAAGCTTTGGAATATAATTTGAAGTCTGGGATGGTGATGCCTCCTGAGGCTCTTACGTTGAACAAAATTGTTTTGGCTATCCTGCCTTTCCTGCTATTCCAAAGGAAATTCAGTATTGTTCTTTCCAGGTCTGTAAAATTTGTATTGAGAATTAGATGGGAATTGCCTTGAATCTGTGGATTGCTTTCAGTAAGATAGCCATTTTTAATATGTTGATAATACCATTCCAAGAACATGGGAGATCTTTCCAGTTTTCTAATGTCCTCTTCAGTTTCTTTCTTTGTTGATTTAAATTTTTGTCAAATGAAGCTGTTACTTCTTTGATTATAGTTACACTGACGTATGTAATGCTATTTGCAGCTATTATAAAGGGTGATGTTTCACTTATTTCTTTTTCAGCCCTTCTATCTTTAGTGTATAGGAGGACTACTGATTTCTTTGAGTTAATCTTGTATCCTGCTACATTGCTAAAGGAGTTTATCAGATGTAGAAGTTCCCTGGTAGAATTTTTTGGGTCCCTTATTTATACAATCTTATCATCTGCAAATAGAGATAGTTTCACTTCTTTTACAATTCATATCCCTGTAATCTCCTTTCATTTATTCTCTTATTGCTTTAGCTAAAACTTGAAGGACTATGTTAAGTAGATAATGGGAGAGGGAACAGCCTTGTCTAGTTCTTGTTTATAGCGTGATTGCATTGAGTTTTTCTCACTTTAGTTTGATGTTTGCTGTTGGCTTTTATTTAATTGCCTTTATTATATTTAGTTTTCTTTCCAGTATTACTGATCTCTCCATGTCTTTTATCATAAAGTAGTGTTGGATTTTGTCAAAAGCTTTTTCAACATCTAAGGATATAAACTTGTGGTATTTTCCTACTTTGTTTATGTGATGGGTGACAATTACAATTTTTTGTATGTAGAATTATCTCTCCTTTTCTGGGATGAAGCCTACTTGATTTAGTGATGAGGACTTTTTTTATATGTTGTTGGATGCAGTTTGCCAAACTTTTGTGGAGAACTTTTGCATCAAATTTCATGAGGGAAATTGGTCTGTAATTCTCTTTCTTTTTTCATCTTTGAGTGACTTGTATATCAGGGTTATTGTGGCCTCATAAGATTTTGGCAATATTCCTTTGGTTTCTATTGTATGGAACAGTTTGAGGAGTATTGCTTAGTACTTCTTTGATTGTCTGGGAGAACTCTGTAATGAAACCATCTGTACTAGGGCTTTTCAAGTCTTTTAATGACACCTTCATTTTTTTTTTTTTGGTGTTATAGGATAGTTTAGATCTTTAATCTGATTTTAATTTACTTTTGCTAAAGGGTACCTGTCCAGGAAGCTGCCCATTTATTCTAGGTTTTTTATTTTTGTGGATTATAGATTTTCAAGGCATGACCTGATCATTATCTGTATATTCTGTGGGTTTGTTGTTATGTCACCTCTTTTATTTCTGATTTTGTTAATTTGTAAACTCTTTGCTTTTTGGTTAGTCTGGATAAGGGTTTATTTTATCTTGTTGAATTTCTTTAAAAACAAACTCTTTGATTCATTCATTCTTTGTATTGTTTACTTTTTTTGTCTCAGTTGTGTTGGTTTCAGTGTAAGTTTGTTTATTTCCTGCTGTCCACTCTTTCTAGGTGAATTTGCTTCTAATTGTTCTAAGGGTTTCAACTGAGCTGAGAGTTCTCGTGTGGGATTTCTCTAGTCTTCTCATGTAGGCATCAAGTGCTATGAATTTTCCTCTTAAAACTGCTTTCATTGTATTCCATATGTTTGGGTATGTCATAGAATCATTTTCATTAAATTTTAGGAAGTCCTCGATGTCTTTCTTAATTTTTTTCTTGACCCAGAGAAGGTTCAGTTGAATGATGTTTAATTTCTATGAGTTGGTAGGCTTTCTGTGATTCTTGATGTTGTTGAACTCTAACTTTAGACCATAGTGATCTGATATAGTACAAATTATTATACACATTTTATTGTGCCTGTTAATATTTGCTTTATGACCTAGTATGTGGTCAGTTTTAGAGAAAGTTCAAGGAGGTGCTGAGAAATATGTATATTTATTTCTTTTTGTTTTTGTGGAGGGTTTGGTATGTATCTATTAAGTCCATTTGTGTCATAACTTATAAATCCCTTACTTCTCTTTTGAATTTCTGTCTGGTTGACCTATTCAAGGGTGAAAGTGGCATAATGAAGTCTCCTACTCTTAGTGTGTCACATTTGATATGAGGTTTAACCTGTAGTAGTGTTTCTTTAACATATGTAGGTGTCATTGTGTTAGGGGCATAGATATTCAGGTTTGCAATTTTATTTTGGGGGATTTTTTCTCAGATGAATACATAGCTTCTGTCCTGCTGTCCTTTTATTCATTTCAGTTTAAGGTCTATTTTGTTAGATATTAGAATGGCTAAATGTATCTTTTTTTCCAGGACCATTTGATTTGAAAGTCTTTTCCCAACCCTTTCTTCTGAGCTTGTGTCTGTCTCTAAAGTTAAGATATGTTTCTTCTATTGACCAGTGGGATAGTTTTTGTTATTATATCCATTGTGCTAAGTTTGTCTTTTTATAGGTGAATTGAGATCATTGATATTAAAGGATATTAATGACCAATGATCAATATTTCCTGTCATTTTTGGTAGTAGATTATATTTCCTTTTGGGGAGGGTTTCTTCTCTGTGCTTATCAATTTCTTGTGGTTATATGTGTGTTTCCAGTTTCCTTAGATTGGAGATTTGCATATAGGGCTTTTTGTGGTTAGGCATTGTTTAAATTTGGTTATGTAATTAAATATCTTGCTTACTCCATCTATGGTTATTGATAGCTTTGCTGGATATAGTATTCTAGAATGACATTCATGTACTTTCAATGTTTATATACTGTCTGTCCAGGATCTACTTGCTTCCATTGCTTCCATTGTATAATCAGTGTTATTGTGATGGATCTGCCTTTACAGGTAGTTTGGCCTTTTTACTTTGCAGGTCTTTGTACTTTTTCTTTGTTCTGTAGTTTTAGTAGCTTTATTGTTATATGACAAGCAGACTTTTTATGTGGGTCTAGTCTACTTGGTGTTCTGTAGGCTTTCTGTATCTTTATAGGCATTTCCTTCTCTAGATTGGGAAGTTTTCTTCTATGATTTTGTTGAATATATTTTCTGTGCCTTTGAGCTGATATTCTTCTTCAATTTCAATTTTTCTCAGGTTTGGACTTTTCATGGTGTCCTAAAAATTTCCTGTACATTTTATGCTAAGACTTTTTTGGTTGTAGTGTTTTCTTTAACTGATATATCTATTATCACTATTGAATCTTTCACCCCAGAAATTCTCTCTTCCATTCCTTAGATTATGTTGGTTATGCCTGAATCTGTGATCCCAGGTCTTTTTTTTCAGATTTTCTATTTCCAGGTTTGTTTCGGTTTTTGCTTTCTTTATTGCTTCTATTTCTATTTTTAATTCTTGGTAAATTTCTTTCACCTGTTTGTTTTCTTTATTTTTTTTTCTTTTTGATTTTCTTCATTTACTTTTAGGGATTTGTTCATTGCTTTCAATTTTCTGTTTATATTTTCTTCTATTATTTTAATGGAGTTTTTATGTCCTCTTTTAAGGCTTCTATTAGTTTCATAAAGCTGTTTTTAAGGTTATTTTCTTCTGTTCACTCTTCATTGTTATGTTCAGATCTTGAAGCTATAAAACCACTTCCTTCTTTGCTTGTGTCTGTTGACTTTTGTGTTGTTGTATGTATTCTTGCACTTGTGTCTCCCCATTGATTCCTCAGTTCACTCTTGGTTAGTTCTTGGTTGGCTCTTAGTGATTTGTTAGTCTGAGGGCTTCTAATCAGCTGTGTGTTCAGAGGGTAGGCTGCTCTCCTGAGGTGGCAGAGCTATGATGCCAGTTGTTACCTCTTCACATCTCACCTCTTAGCTGTGTGCCCAGGAACTTGGCCACTCCCCTGATGCTATTACACCAATCTGATTTTGCGCAAACTGTGTTCTTCACTGAATCAGGTGGCAGAAGTCCCAAATTTTATTTTTCTATTAAATATTATTTTAACATAAAATACATTAATGGAGATAAATATGTACATAGGAGTACATATAAACTTGTAGGAAAAATACTTTACTGAATAATTCATAAAAGTTTAATAATATGTTTTTCTCTAAAGGGATGTAGTATCGTGTTGTTACACAAAAGTTCTTATTGATAGTAGAATTTTTATACATGATATTCTAATTACAATTTCCTATCCTTAGCTCTTTTCATATGTTACCTATTTACCACTCACCTAAATTCAGATACTTTCTTCTCATTAGAATGCAAGTAGGCATCTAAAAATTAGCAATAAAATAAACTAGTTAAAAATAAAAACCAACAATAATGGGACAAAACAAATAAACAAAAAAAAAGGAAACAACAAAAAATCACAAGAAACACACACAGATGCAGAGATATATGCAGAGGAAGCACATAAAATCATTAGACTGGAAACTGAAATATATATGTGAAGAACCTGTAAGGTAAAAAAACAACAAGACAAACAAAACCTACAATAGAATAAAAAATGTACAAAAGTCACTGACAAAGCATTTTGAAACAAAGGACCTACTAAAATGCTATTGAGTTCATATGTGTTGGTTATTTGCTGTTGGGCAGGATGCCTGGCTTTAAACAAAGTTTGTCTATCTTGTGAAACTTCATAGAAGCAAACTGAAATTTCATTTGCCAATCAATAGCAATTTGAGATATCTTCTGAGTTAGTATTGCAAGCGTGTGTGTACTTCTCTCAGGTCTTGAGCCCATTTGGACTTGAATGTACAGGTACTATGCATACTGCTACCATTACCAAAATCATAGTTGTTCTGGACTTGCTGTGGTTAGAAGACCTTGTCCACATTGTCTTGTTTTATTTTTCTTTTTATAATCTTGCTGTCTCCTCTTCAGTAGAGTTTTCTGAACCTGAGAGATGGGATTTGATGGAGACATGCTATGTAGGAATAAGTATTCCAAGGTCTCTCACTTTCTACACATTTTCCAGCTGTAGGTCTGTGTATTTCTTTCTATCTACTGCAAAAGGAAGCCTCATTGATGATGATGGGTTTATAGATATAATTTTTATTATGTTCTCTTTGGTATTAAAATGTATTCAAAATTTTCTACATAAAATGACAATATTTAATGTATTTAATAATTATGAATGATAATTTATTTTTATAAAAAAATCTGTGAAGCCCTCATTGTGTGTTAATCACTCTTTTGGGTATTTATATATTATAATTTTGCTTGTTTAAGAATGTGAAACAACATATAAATTTTGGCATCTTGCAAGTACCAGACTGTGCATTATTTCTTTTAAATTTCAACTAAAATTATTTTCATTATTAAAATTCCACTCACGATTTTATTAAGTTCAACATTATTCTTTTTTATCAGTCTTATTTCTTTATTCAATAGTGCAAATTTATAAATATATTTAAATACTTGTCTATTAAAATGAGATTCATTATTTCTATGCAATTTAGCAGGAATGCCCCAAGTAGGAATCATTCTCATAAAAACATTATTTTTATGTGTGTGTGTGTGTTTGTTTGAGTATACATGTATGTGCACTTAAACTGGAGTTATAGGCAATTGCAAGCTGACCAATGTGAGTAATGGTAACCTAATGCCAGTCCACTGAAACAGCAACAAGGATTTGTCATCATTGAGCCACCTTTCTGGCCCCTGATATACTTCTTTTGAAGCAAATTTTTTTCATTGACAAAGAAGGTGGTTGTTAAAAAAAAAAGGAACAAAAGGAAAAAAAAAAGAATAATTTTCATCCTCCACTGTCTTGGGAACATAATCATAATTAGCAAGATTAAGCAAGATGTATTAAGTGACAAATATACCTTGGTTAGAAGTGTTGAGTGCAAGACAGTGACTAAGCAAGAGTGTTGAATACTCATGTGGTCACTTCTTTTTTTTGTAGTAAAATATAAAAAGTAAAAAAAAAAAGAGCCTATTGAACTTGGAAATTAAGTTTAAACATCATATCATATTGCTTGAGTCCTCAGAAGTGAAGCCTGTGTTTAACAGTGAAAATTTTCTTGGTAGATGAGCTAAGTAAAACAGAAAACTGAAAATTTAATCATGATTAGGAAAAGCCAAACTTAACTTTATATTCTTAGTTCCAGAATTCATTTTTTATATGTACAACACATAATGATAAGACCAAATATTTGCTTTATGACCAATTATGTGGTCAATTTTAGAGAAAGTTCTATGAGGAGCTGAGAAATATGTATATTCCTTTGCATTTGGTTGGAAGCTTCTGTAGATATCTATTAAATCCATTTGCATCATAAAAAACAAGTAAAAGCATTAAAATCATAAAAATAAAACCTAATCACAAATTTTAAGTTTCATTTCTTTAAAAAATGAAGTCTCTGCCTTTCTAAGCAAGTTATTTCTTTGTAAACATTATTAAGAGAGGATCAATACTTAAGAACATCTTATTGTTGTTAACAGAATGAGGCAGAAGTTTTATCTCAAAGTCTTGAATTCTGACATTAAAATTCAATAATTTATAATTGACTGCTATTATAAGTGATGACACCATGAAACTGCTGAATTACACCATTGTCTGTATAGGAAGGAAGGTTTATTCGGCAATTAAAACAACCAGTCTGTTTTTTGGGAGCAGAGACAGCAGCAATGGAGCAAAGAGTTTTTCCAGTTTTATGAGGTTCAGGTTGTGGTGGGAGGCAGTGTGTAAGTCAGAACAGCCTGGGAGCTAGAGCGGTAGGAGGTGTGGGTCAGTCAGAACAGCCTGTAGAGGAGCCTGGGAATTTTGATCTTGTGTAAGACTGTCTGAGTTAATGGGGAACTAGATGCCCTGTTGCTGGAGGTAGTTGGCTATAGGGACAGATAAGGGAAATAATGGCTTCTCCTGACAATCAGAACCCTGCTTTCCAGGGTTTCATTTTGGGGGTTGTAAAGAAGAAAAAAAAAAAAAAAAACATGTTCTAAGCAAATGAAACTAGAAAGAAAATAGGTGTAAATATATGAATATCTCACAAAATAGACATCAAATCAAAGCAGTTAGGAGAAATAAAAGAATTCACTTCCCACTGATTGAGAAAACAGTCCATCAAAAAGATATTACAATCTGGAGCATATATACACCAAACATCTAATACCTAATTTTATAAAATAAACATTGCTGAATATAAAAATACAGATTGACCCTAACATTATTGCAATGTGTGACTTCACTATACAGCTCTCATGTAAAGATGGGTTATATAGACAAAAGACCCCAAAAATGGCTACTTTAGAATTAAAAGGCCATATAGCTCAAATGGACCTACCAATCATCTACAGGATATTTTACCAGATACCACAGAAACCAGACACAGCTAAGCAGCCACAAACTGATCACATTTTAGTATCAAAAGCAAATCTTCAAACAAACACAATAAACTGTGCTAAATAAACACAATGAATAAAACTAGAAATTGATAGGAACTAATCTGTATTAGGGAATCACTCACATCATGGATCCAGTAATATCACTATTGAGCATATATACCCTAAAGATACACACTCAGACCCCAAGAGCATTAGCTCAACTATGTTCACAGCAGCATTATTCATGATAGCAAGAACCTGAAAACAACCTAGATGCCCCTCAACTGAAGAATGGATTAATAAGCTGTTAGATACACAATGGAGTACTACTCAGCAGTAAGGAAACAATGATATACTAAAATTTGCTGGCAAATGAATGGATTTGAAGCATATTCTCCTGAGTGAGGTCTCACAATCCCAGAAGAATAAACAGGGGATGTACTCACTCATTAGTGGAATTTAAGTGAAAACGTTCCTGTTTTCATTGAAAGATGATGGGTGAATAAAGAGATTTAACACACACGTGCAAACACACACACACACACACACACATACACACATGCACCCCCAGAAAACAAAACAAAACAGAGTTTTGGTTTGTCTATATAAGGGTTGCTTAGCAGAAATTTGTGACGGCCATAATGCATCTGTGGGTATTAGCTGTGACCTACTGTGTTTTCTTTATCTGTAGATAAGCCTAACATGGCTTGAGAAACTTTAGAATTTATTTTTTATGTTTCATGTATGTTTTAGAAAAAAATGTTTTATTACTATATTGGTTTTTTTTGTTATCTATCCTGAATGTTTTGCATTTTTATGTAATGTTTGATATTGATTTTCAAAAAACAATAAAAAACAAGAAGAAATCTGGGAAAGAAAGAAAGAGCAAGAGAACAAGGAGAGGAGGATACTAGGGGCCAGCCACCCAGCCATCCAGCCATCTAGCCACCCTGCCATCCAGCCACCCTGCCATCCAGCAACCCTGCCCTCCAGCCATCCTGCCATCTAGCCACCTGCCAATTCAGCCAACCTGCCATCTAGTCACCCAGACATCCAGCCAACCTGCCATCCAGCCACTGTTCCATCCAAACACCCAGCCATCCAGCCACCCTGCCATCCAGCCACCCTACCATCCATCCATCCAGCCAGCCATGGAGTAAGAGTGAAAATAAGATTTAAAGTGGAGAATGGTAAAGGTCCAGAGGCATAAAGGTCATGAGATAAGTAAATAAAGGCTGCATAGAAACCAGCCAAGCTAAGGCCAGTCTTTTCTAACTAAGAGTAAGCATCTGTGTGCGATTTATTTAGGAGCTGGGTGGCGGGCCCTCCAAGAGAGAAAAGAATAAACCAACAACAGAAACTTTTGGATTAAAGGTCTGTGCTAGGGCTGAGCTACATCGTAACTACAAACAGTTTTTTTTTTATTATTATTAAATAACACAATCTCAGTGTTTAACATGTGATTAAATATACTGCAACATATGTATGCAACAAATATATAGATTAGTTTCTATCATTATTCTTACATTTATTAAATGAAGATTTGTGTGTATGTGTGTAGAAATTGCATAATTTTCATATCTTAAGAATGAGGTAAAATAATAACTTTGTATTGAGAATATACTTTCAAATGCTTGGCTTTGAAGTCATCAGTTATCATGCTTTGCTTGGATTTCAGTAAACTATGCAATTATTTACCCTAATTAATGTATATAGGTGCCAACTAAATTTAAGATCCAATCAACTGAAGTTTGTTAGATATACAAAAAGTACATGTGCTTAGGTTTGATTTCTGAATTGATTAATCTTAATTATCAACTTAGCTAAATTTTGAATTGTTTTACAATGAGGCACACATAAAGGTGTGTTAGCAAGAGTAATTCTAGAGATTAACTAAGAGTAGGACAATTTGCTTTGCATGTGCCTTCCAATGGTCTGGAAATCTAGACAGAAACAAAATAAAACACAAGAAAAGGTGACAGCAAACATTAAATCTTTCCTGTTTCCTGATACTTTGTGATATAAATTTCCACCCTCTATTGTGTACTCCTGACACAATGGACTGTGCTGTTATGCTATACTCTCACTACCATGAAAAAATAAAGGGTCACATCACAAGCTAATCTTCTTTTTATGAAATTGACTTTGTTAATTGTTGTAGTTATAAAGTTAGAACAGAAAACTTATACCATAGAGAAAAATGGTTAAATAGGTTTGTTGTTGTTATGTGATTTTGAGGACTTTGCAATGGGCTTTGAGAAAATTTGAAAAGTGTGTCTAGGCACAATAGTATTGTCCTAAAAATAATATTTAGAACAAATGTTAAAATGTTAGAAGATTTCAAAATTGTAGAACATAGATATGACTTTGGGCAGTGTTGGCCATGTTTAAAATTTTTCACAAAGGAATATGAGATCTATTGAGAATCATCTTAGAAGATATTACTGTTATATTATCACAAAGAAAAAAACTCTATCTTGTATTTGTGTTCTGAGACTTTATAGGAAAGTGATTTCGAAAGTAAGAACAACTTAATTTCATGAAAGAAATGCTAAGATAACATCATTTTTGATGAAAGGTATGTCAAGAAAGCATCGAATTTAAGCTGGGGATGCCTTGTAATTACTAGCTTCATTTATCCAGGTTTACAATGAGAACAATTGAAGATAAAAATATGGGGGGAAAACATTCAGATTTTCTAGAAAAGAATCATGAATTCATATGAAATTTCAAACGGGAGGGAGGAACTATAGTTTGTGGTGATATTTGTATATTCTCTAACTAAAAAGCTTACCTGAGGATCAGAGGAGAGAGCAAGCCAGGAGTTAGCCATAGAGGACAGTCAGTGGTGGCACACACCTTAGCACTTGGGATCTCATGCCTTTGATCCCAGTATTGAGAGGCACACATGCCTTTAATCCCAGAACTAGGAAGATTAAAATAGGAATTGATAAGGCAGGGCAGAGAAAGCAATAAAAGGCAGAAGGAGACAGGTACTCAATTCTTTTGGCCTAGGGTTTAGGTAAAGGTAAGAAGTCTCTCTACTGGCTGCTTTCTCTGTCTCTCTGATCTTCCAGCACTTACCCCAATATCTTGCTCCAAGTTTTTTATAAGGAACAAGTAGGATTTTTGATACAATACTTGTTAAAGAGCTTTGTGTGTTAAGGAGAGGCCATATAATTCTCACTGAGATGTCTTGAGGATATTTCAGGAATTATGGAGAATCTACTCTTTTCAGGTTCCAAAATGTAAAGATATTAACTGATGTAACATAATTTACCTTAGAGAGTAGTTCCATGATATCCAGATGGCAACAGATGCCTAGGAAAGTGTTTTCCAATGTTCAGCCCCTAAAATTCTGGCTCAAGCAATAGAAAAACATATTTATGGAACCAAAATGTGTGGAAAAATGAGAAGGGCAAAAATTAGATGGACTCACCTGCTACTGCTATAGCTAACATCAAACTTTGATCATGTGATCCATGCCTCACAGAATAGAATAGAGGCTGCAACTAATATTTCAATTCAAAACCTGTAAGTTGATTTAATATGTTGTTATGTCAAGGCTTTCATGTAGCTCTTGAGATGGTTTCTGAATTGTGATGATCAGGCCTCAACTGCAGTGGATATTCCAGGAAGATGAGTTTGGGATATCTACTGCAAAAAGTTACAGGGACTAAGTATATGAAGTTCAATAAATAGAGTATATTAACTACAAGAAGAAAGGTCATAAAGTCATGTCTGGCCAATCTTGATAGAACTCAGATGATTCCCTTATAAAATGATGACTCTGATCCTAGACAAGTCACTATAGGATTTAATGATTTTCCTCTATTACGTTGTTTTATTGTTTGCCCATCCTTGCCCATTTTAGTCCAGGAAGTTTCATTTGTGCCTTTATATATCAGAATTATATAACTTTGTCTTTGATTTTATAAGACTCACAAATAAACCTTCTCTAAGTCTATGAAGAGGATGAGAACCTGACTCTTGAACAGTGCTCAGACTGTTAAGATTTTTGTGGGTACTGGATATAGGCTGACTGTATTGTGTGGTAGTAGGTAGATATGAAGACTTTAAATGTGAAAATTAGACCATCATTTAAAGCTATGAGTTTGCATGTCAAGCTGACAAAAGATTGTCATGTTTTTATTAATCTTCATAGTTAACATGACTAGATTTAAAATTATCCAGAGATGGACGCTCACCTCTGGATATATTTATCAGGGTATTTCCAGAGAAGATTAACCAAGTAGGGATCATCAACTAGGGATACATGTGTCACCACCTCTTGTGCTGGAGACCTAGAAAGAATAAAAGTAGAAAAATGAGCATCAGTGAGCAAATATAATCATTAGCACAGTAATATCTCTGTGATGTGAACAATATCTGTCACAGACTCCTTGACTGGAAATGAGTCGCTTTACTTTACCTTACCATGATGAAGCAAACTTTGAAACAATGTGTCATAATAAATCTTACTTGTCTAAAGTTGTTTCTGTCATATATTAAGGCACAAGTGATAGGACATTTTGCTACATAATAAGACTATAAAATTGCATTGTTTGGCTCATACAAAATAATTCTTCTTTTGTTGCTTCTTTTGTTATTGGTTTATTTTTTTAAGGCAACAGAAAGGTAATTTATTCAAAACTATGGTAAAACATTATGTCAATATTTGTAGAACTGCTGCTATAAAAACTGCCAGTGATGAAGTAAATAAATGAAACATATATACTGCTACTTATAATATAAATCAGTGCAATGATGAAAAGCAGTTTGGAAATTTGTAAAATTCTCAAAATATGACATTCATATCTGTTACAGGGTCAGAAAAGAAATTAGCAAATAAATAAATAAATAAATAAATAAATAAATAAATAAATAAAACTAAATGGCCATACTTAGCAAGGTACCATTCACAAAGGCAAAGATATGGAACCAACATAGATATGATAGTAGATATGACACATTCAAAGATGTGATAGTTGATAGTTTTGTCAGACTAGATTTTGAACCTTTAGAAAGAGTAGCATCTTGAGGACATCTAATAGGGTATTTGCAGATTGATTTCCTGAAGAAGACCTACTCTGAACATAAATGACATCTTTGAAAGCATAGAGTCCCAGACCAAAAGAAAAAGAAGAAAAGACAGGAAGATTGTCACCACTAAGATTTTTTTTTTCCGTTTCATTATTGTTTATATGTTGTGATCAGCAGTCACTGGTCCTGTCACCATCTTTATCACCATGATCAACCACTTCCTTTCTCAAAATATGAGTTAAAATATGCCCATTGTCATGGTTTTTATTCTTCAATGACATTTGGCAAGAAAATCAACTAAAGTATAAAAAATGTTATGTATATGTATATATATCTTCACAGCATTACTATTCATCTTTAAAAATGGAAATCTGGCCATTTGTGCAGAATAAACTAGTCTTTAAAACGTGTTAAATAAAGTTTATGAAATTGGTTTCTTTTAAATGAGACTTGCATAAAGACCTATACTGTATCTATGCCATTTTCACTAATACTTCTAACAATTCCCAAGTTCTTGCCTCTCAAATTCATATACTATTGAGTTCAAATAGTGTTGTCATTATTTGTACTACTTATCTTTATAGCTTTGCTTGTTTATTTCACAAAGAAAATTTTAAAACTGAAAATATATTTGATACAATATATTCTAGTCATAGTTTTCCTTTGCTCAGTTCCTCTCATATTTAGTTCACCTCCCTATATACCAAAATGCATATCCTTTCTTTCTCTTTTCCATTATAAAACAAGAAATATATATAAAATAAAATTAGAGCAAACAATATTAGGATATAACAAACAGACAAATAGAAAACAAAGAAAAAGCACAAGAAACATACAGATGTAGAAACTCATACAGTCACGCATGGCAGAAATCCTACGAAATCACAAAATTAGAAACCATATTGAACAATTTTGACATACTTAAACAGAATGTGGAAACCACAATAGACAATAAAGTTGCACTTAGACATTTAGTACAAAAACAATCAAACAAAAAATTAAATATCACAAAGCATTATGATGCATAAAAATCCTCCAAAAATACCACTGAGTTTAATTGTACTGACCATCCACTGCTACACATGGGGAGTATCGCAAAAGTGGGTTTAGTACTCAGTGAAATTCCAATGGAGAAAACTATTTTTTTTGATAATAGTTATCATTAGAGGAAAGTTCTAGGTTAGTAATAGGATATGTGTCAACTTCTCTCAGTCTTGGGACCTTAGAGTCTGCCACAGACTCTTTCCATCTTCTCTTGCATAGCATTGCCTTATCCCTGATGGGAGATTTTGATGGAGACATCTGAAGTAGGACTGAGTGCCCCACAGTCTCTCACTCTATGTGCATTACTCAGTCAGGGGTCTCTGTATTTGATTCCATCAACTGCAGTATGGCTTCTATGATAATGGTTGAACAAGGTACTGGCACTAAATCATGAGTATAGAAAAATGTCATTAGCACTCACTGCTTTGTTGTGTTTCATGAGCAGAACTGTAGTATTTGGTTTTCCCTACATCCATGACTTTTCCATTCTAAAGTTCTTGTCTACCAAGCATTAATGAGCATGGTTTCAGTTTAATGGTGTGAACCTTATATCTAACAGTAGTCGATTATTCCACAACTATTATGTCATTATTATAGCAGCATATTTTGCAGAAAAGGCACCATTGTAGATCACAGGGGTTGTATTTGGGTTGGTGTTTACTGTTCCTTTCTATGAGTAGAATATACCTTCTAGTGCCGTGAACACCAGTCAATAGGAGTGAAAACTCTAGGTAGGTATTAGCTTGGATTTTTTCAAGTTCAGTGAGTTAGGTGTTGTGTTTAGCAGTAAGGAATTGCCATCAGTTCTTGAAGAACATATTTAATAGTCATAAGGAGGCCTATTAAAGTCTTAATTCAAGTTACTAGGCTTTTTTATGAAAAAGACACACTGAGATCACCCTTTGTCCAAGTAATTTTCACATATTTTCTGTGTGATAAGTCTTACAACATTCAATGGCTTACTCTGAGAAGCAAGCTAGCTTATCAGAAATTAGTAGTTATTCTGTAACAAACACTCTCACATCTATTCTTCTCCTGAAACTCATGATGTTTCATATGATTAAAGAGGTGTGATAGGCATAGGCAATATAATTTGGTAGTCTCATGAGCTTTCTCTCCCTTAATTTTGCTTGAGTATTTAACATTATTTATTCTGTGGAAGTGCAAATAGTGCTCTCCCACCTGCTTAGTTCTGCTTTCCTTTAATCTATTTGCCTTTGGGTTATTACCACTGTGTTTCACTTTATAATAACATAGGCTGTTTGTGGAGAAATTAACTTCTATTGCTATTGCTGAAAAAGTTCCTTTCTCTCTCACTTGTCATGTTTTGCTGTTGCAAAGCATATTTTGTTTGATCTTAATTATTGCTTAAGGCAAATCAGGTGAATTCCCTTACTTTTTTAAAACCACAGCAGATCAAGGTACTCTGATGGTGGGCAAACCTGAAGCGTTCATAAACCTAAAGTTGTCTTGTGCAAACTTTTCACATTTAGCACCTGTCGTTTTTCATCATGGTTCATCATAGCTGCCTCCTGCTGTGTAGCCACATGCCCACCAAAATGATACATACCATTACAAATAAAAGCACAGCTTGGAGTCCTACTTGTTTTTGCAAAGTTAGGATATTTGAGAGAAAAGTAAAAAGAAAGAGAAAATACTTGATTTTATAATTTATTTTAAAGTTTATAATACTTCTATTTTTTGACTGCTATTTGTAGTCATGCTATGAATAATGAATATTAAATACATTTTGAAAAATAACTTAATAACAAATAAGAACCATATGAAGGTAGATTTTATAACAAATAGTCATTACTATTAGGTAAAAAACTAATCTTCAATATGCAAAATTAATTTTGAAAATAGGAATGAAAAGATAGTCTAGTGGTAGAATAATTGTCTAGCATGGGCAAAGGTATACTTTCAGTGCTCCACAGTGGAGAAATGAAAAAAATAAAATAAAGCTAAATGATGAGTAATGTTCCTCAATATAATAATATTCATTATATGCATTATGGCCATATATCTATATTGTTACATGAACATAATCATGTACATACATGTATAATTGATATTCATTATATACAGTAATTAAACTGTTAAAATGACTATTTTATACATTTATAAATATATAAAAATATTAAGTTCAATATTATCTTCTTTCATCTGAACAGATGATTAATAGTAATATATTTATATAATCTATATTTTTTACAAAGAATGCTTGTTATCTCTTATAACTAAATCTACATTTAAAATTAATATTGAAATTATTAAATATATGTTATTAAAATACTGAAATGTGAAATACATACAAACAAGGAATCATACAAAGTATACAAAGGACATTGCTAAGTTGTTAGGCAATTTTCTATTTAGTTTTCTTGAGTTTTTAACATTTTTTCTTATTAATAAATGTTATATAAAATGAGTAAATATATCTATTTGGAAAAATAAATTAAAGTTTTCAAATTCTCTGGGACAAATGGACTAGTTTAAAAATCTCTCAAATTTAATTTTATTATACAGAATAAAAAAGCTACAATATAATTACTCAAGGAAGTAACTTATTTGTGAATTTAGCAGGTTTACACAAGCAAATCTAAAAATATGTAACACAGACTTCTAATGATCTGGAAAATACATAGTTACATATGTGTGCATATACACATACAAAATATATACAAGTCTCTAGGATGTGAAGTATTGTATGGTGTAGTGGGATTATGCTGGTAATGATGTACATATTTGTCCTGCCTATAGGTTTACTAAAAGCCAATTGGTCAAAGGCAGACAGTAAGTATGGGCAGGGCTACCAGGCTAAGAAAACTTGGGAACATATCAGAGCAGACACAGATGACACAGCATCACCAGAGGTCCTAGGACACACACACAAAAAAGAAGTTGAAATGCTGCTCTGAGAAATGGTACCGAACTCAAAGAGATGAGTTGAATTAGTAAGTGATATGCTTGGGCCCTAGGTCAATCAGCAGAAAATTAACATAAGCATCTGTGTGTCTCTGTGGGACTGCATGTGTTCCTGTGCTACTGCGAGTCAGCATGTCAGAATCTCAGGGCTAAGACCAGATAGTCTTGGCCAGAAACCATTTACAAAAGTATGGAAAAATAGTTCATGATTTTTTTTTATTTTTTTGTTTCATTATTATTATTATTATTATTATTATTATTTAAAATCCATTTTATTTCATTTGTTTTCTGAATGTGGTCTACCCAAGAGAACTTTTCTTTTATTTATTTTGTTTTTATTAAGAAAAACAGTAAAACGAATTTAAAATGCTGATAATATAACAATAACTAAAATAAAAGTCATAAGCATGACTTATCAAGGGTGATAATGCAAGTAAGTTTGCTACACATAAAATTACTTTGTGTTCAGCTTTCCTTCTGAATTTTTTTTCTATCCCTGTATATCCTTATTCAAGGTCCCTTCACCCTCCCACCACATAAGGTCATTTTTTCATCTCCACAACTACCCATCCCCTCCCTGGGCAGGCAGCAGAAGTCCCATGGCCCAACTGACCCAATAATACTTAGTTCAATCTCCACTCCTGGCAAATCCAGTTTTGCCACCCTGTCTCAAGAGTTAGTCTGGTGTTCCTATAGGTGTAGTGTGATCTGAAGGGTCAGTCCAGGGTGTTTCTGATCCCAAGCTGTTCACTGGTTGTGGTTTGCAGCTTGGGCATGCTTGGCTTTTTTCTTGTTTGTTTGTTTAGAGACCACTAATGAGTGAGTACATCCCCTGCTTATCTTTCTGAGTTTGTGATACCTCGCTCAGGAGGATATTCTCCAAATCTATCCATTTGCCTGCCAATTTTAGTATATCATTTTCCTTACTGCTGAATAGTATTCCATTGTGTAGATGTACCACAGTTTGTTAATACACTCTTCAATTGAGGGACATCTAGGTTGTTTCCAGATTCTTGCTATTACAAATAATGCTGCTATGAACATAGTTGAGCTAATATCTTTGGAGTGTGAATGTACCTCTTTAGGGTATACACCCAGAAGTGGTATTGCTGGGTCCTTGGGGATATTAATTCTCAATTTTCTGAGTAACCGCCATACTGCATTCCAAAATGGCTGAACAAGCTTGCACTCCCACCAGCTATGGAACAGTGTTCCCCTTGATCCGGATCCTGTCCAACATAGGCTGTCATCTGTGCCTTTTATCTTAGTCAGTCTAACAGGTGTTAGGTGGTATCTCAAAGTTGTTTTGGTTTGCATTTCTCTGATGACTAAAGATGATGAGTACTTTATCAGGTGCCTTTCAGCCATTCATAATTTCTCTGCTGAGAATTCCCTTTTTAGATCTGAAACCCATTTATTGATTGGGTTATACAAGATTTTGGGCTCAAGGTTCTTAAGCTCTTTATATATCTTAGAAATCAGTCCTCTATCACTTGTAGGGTTGGTGAAAATCTTTTCACAATCTGTAGGCTGTCATTTTGTCCTATTGACAGTGTCTTTGGCTTTACAGAAGTGTCCTAGATTCAGGAAATCCCACTTATTGATTATTGGTCTTAGTGTCTGAGCCACTGGTGTTATATTTAGGAAGTGGTAGCCTGAGCCAATTCATAGAAGTGTATTTCCCACTTTCTTTTCTATCAAGTTCAACGTGGCTGGGTTTATGTTGAGGTCTTTGATTCACTCGGTTTTGAGTTTTGTGCACGGTGACAGGCTCGGATCTATTTGCATTTTTCTACACACTTCCATCCAGCTATGCCAACACCACTTGTTAAATATACTATCTTTTTTCGATTGAATGTTTTGGGCCTCTTTGCCAAAGATCAGGTGTTTATAGGTTTTTGGGTTATTGTCTGGATCCTCAATTCTATTCCATTGATTCAGAAGTCTGTTTTTATGCCAGTACCAGGTTGTTTTTATTACTGTAGCTCTATAGTATAACTTGAAGTCAGAGATGGTGATGCCTCCTGAGGTTCTTTTTTGAATAAAAGTGTTTTGGCAATCCTAGTTTTCCTGTTATTCCAAATGAAGTTGTGTATTGTTCTTTCAAGATCCAAAAAATATTGTGTTGGCATTTTGATGGACAGTGCATTGAATCTGTAGATTGCCTTTGGTAGAATTGCCATTTTTACTTTGTCGATCCTACCAATCCAGGAACATGGGAGAGCTTTCCATTTTCTGATCTCCTCTTCAATTTCTTTCTTCAGTGATTTAAAATTTTTGTCAAATAGGCCTGTTACTTCTTTGGTTAGTTACTCCAAGGTATTTAACACTATTTGCTGCTATAATGAAGGGTAATGTTTTCCTTATTTCTATTTCAGCTCTTCTATCTTTAGTGTATAGAAGGGCAACTGATTTCTTTGAGTTAATCTTGTATCCTGCAACATTGCTGAAGGTGTGTATTAGCCATAGCAGTTCCTTATAAAAATTTTGTGTGTCACTTATGTATGCAATCATACATCTGCAAATAGAGATAGCTTCACTTCTTCTTTTCCAATTTGTATCCCCTTAATCTCTTTTTGTTACCTTATTGCTTTAGCTAAAGCTTCGAGATCTATATTGAATAGATAAGGCAAGAGAGGACATCCTTGTCTAGTTCCTGATTCTAGTGGGATGGCTTTGAATTTTTCTCCTTTATGTTTGATACTGGCTGTCGGCTTCTTTTAAATTGCCTTTATTATATTTAGGTATTCTTCCTGTATTCCTGATCTCTCCAGGCCTTTAATCATAAAGGAGTGTTGGATTTTGTCAAAGGCTTTATCTGCATTTAAGGATATGATAATTTGGTTCCTTTAGTTTATTTATATGATGGATAACATTTACAGTTTTTCATATATTAAACCAGCCCTGCATCTCTGGGATAAAGCCTACTTGGTCATGTTGAATGATATCTTTTATACATTGTTGTATTCGGTTTGACAAAATTTTGTTGAGAATTTTTGCATCAATATTCATGAGGGAAATTGGTCTGTAATTCTACTTCTTTGTTGTGTCTTTGAATAGCTTGGGTAGTAGGGTAATTGTGGCCTCATAAAAGGAATTTGGCAATATTCCTTCAGTTTCTGCCGTGTGAAATATTTTGAGGAATAACGGTAGTAAATCTTCTTTGAATGTCTGATAGAATTCGGCACTAAAACCAACTGGACCAGGGCTTTTATTTTTGGGGAGGTTTTTAATGACAGCTTCAATTTCATTAAGAGTTATAGGCCTGTATAGGCAATTAATCTGATCTTTATTTAATTTTGGTAGATGTTACCTGTCCAGAAAGCTGTCCATCACTTCTAGGTTTTCAATTCTTGTGGAATAAAAATTTTCAAAATATGTTCTGATAATTCTCTGTATTTCCTGTGGGTCTGTTGTTATGTCCCCCTTTTTATTTCTGATTTTGTTGAGTTGAACACTCTCTCTCTGTTTTATGATTAGTTTGGATAAGAGCTTATCTATCCTGCTAACTTTCTCAAAGAACCAACTCTTAGATTCAATGATTCTTTGTATTGTTCTTTTTGTTTCAATTTTATTGATTTCAGCTCTAAGTTTGATTATTTCCTGCAGTCTACTCCTTCTAGGTGAGTTCCCTTATAATTGTTGTAAGGTTTTCAGCTGAGCTGTTAGGTCTCTACTGTGGGATTTCTCTAGGTTTTACATGTAGGCATCTAGAGCTATGAATTTTCCTCTTAAGACTGCCTCATTGTGTCCTACAAGTTTGGATATGTTGTGGATTCATTTTCATTAATTCCTAGAAAGACTTTGACTTCTTACTTAATTTCTTCCTTGACCCAGAGATGGTTCAGCTGAGTGAGTTTAGTTTCTATGAGTTGGTAGAATTTCTTTGAGTTTTGATGTTATTGAACTCTAACTTTAGGCCCTGGTGGTCTGATATGTTACAAGGGATTATTTCCATTTACTTTGTATCTGTTGATATTTGCTTTTTGACTTATTATGTGGTAAATTTTGGAGAAAATTCCATGAGGAACTTAGAAATATGCATATTCCTTTGAATTTGGGTGGTAACTTCTGTAGATATCTATTAAATCCATTTGTATCATAACCTCTTTTAGACTCCTTATTTCTCTGTTGAGTCTCTGTCTGATTGATATATCCAGGGTTTAAAGTGGGGTATTGAAGTCTCCCACTATTAGTGTGTAAGAATTGATGTGGCATTCAAGCTTTAGCAGTGTTTCTTTTACATGAGTAGGTGCCCTTTTATTAGGGTATAAATATTCAATATTGAAATCTCCTCTTGTCCAATTTTTCCTGTGATGAATAAGTAGTGCCCAACTTGGTCCCTTTTAAATGCTTTTAGCATAAATCTACTTTGTTAGATATTGGGACTGCAACCCCCACTTGTTTCTTAGTACCATTTTACTGGAAAATGTTTTCCCAACCCTTTATTCCAAGCATGTGTCTGTCCTTGTGGTTGAGGTGTGTTTCCTGTAGGCAAGAGAACGATGGTTTCTGTCGTTGTATCTATCTTTTTAGTGTGTGACATTTTATAGGAAAGTTGAGTCCATTGATATTAAGGGAAATTAGTGACCATTGATTGATATTAACTGCCATTCTTGGTGGTATCTTGTTTGTATTTCCTTTCTCTGGAGCATTCTTCTGTAGAATTATTGATTGTTGGTGATTTTGTGGGTGTATCTGGGGTCCTTAGGTTGGAGTTTTCCCTCTAATACTCTCTGTAGTGCTGGATTAATTGATACTTATTCTTTCAGTCTGACTTTGTCATGAAATATCTTGTTTATTCCATCTATGGTGATTGATAATTTTGCAGGGAATAGTATTCTAGTTTGGCAGCCATGCTCTTTTAGCGTCTGTATAACTTCTGACCATGCCCTTCTAGCTGTCATCATTTCCATTGAATAATCAGGCGTTATTCAGATGGGTCTGCTTTTATATGTGAGTTGGCCCTTTTCTTTTGCAGTTCTTAAAATTTTTACTTTGTTCTATATGCTTTGTGGCTTGATTATAATGTGGTGTGCTGACTGTTTTGGGTGTCATATCTATTTGGTGTTCTATAAGCTTCTTGTATCTTTATAGGCATTTCCTTCTTCATATTAGGGATGTTTTCTTCTGTGATTTTATTGAAAACATGATCTGTGCCTTTGAGCTGGTATTCTTCTTCTTTTTCCATTCCTATTATTCTCAAATTAGGTCTTTTCATGGTGTCCCATATTTCCTAAACATTTTGAGTTATGGCTCTTTTAGTTTTACTATTTTCTTTGACTGATATATCTATATGAACTACTGAGTCTTCCACTTCAGAGATTCTATCTTCCATCTCTTGAACTCTGTTTGTTATGCTTATATCTGTGGTTCCAGCTCTTTTCTTCAGATTTTCTATTTCCATCTTTGCTCATTTTTTGCTTTTTTTATTGCTTTTATTTCAGCTTTTAGTTCCTGACATGTTTCTTTCATAGATTTGTTCATCTCTTCCAATTTTTTGTTTGTATTTTCTTCTATTTCTTTAAGGCTATTTTTCATATCTTCTTTGAGAGCTTCGATGATCATCAAAAAGGAATTTTTGGTGTTGCTTTCTTCTGTTTCCTCTTCATTTCTCAGTTCAGGTATTGTATTTGTAGGATCACCACTTTCCTCTGGAGTTACTTTGTTGTTCTTTATATTATTATGTAACTTTTTGCCCTGGCGTCTGCCCATGGCTTTAGTGGTTCATGATTAGGTAGCTCCTGGCCATTTGTGGCACTAGGGCTTGTTTGCCTCCTGTTGCCTCTAAGGAAAAGGTCTGCTCAATCTCTACTTTTGCATTGTTTAGTGGGCTGAATTTCCAGTCTTCTAATCTTTCTTTGTTTGACCAATTGCAGCCGGGTTGGTGGCAGTGCAATCTCCCTCTGCAGCAGCTGAGGGGACCATGGCAGTCAGAGTTTATCTCTGCCTGCTACACAGTGCTCTGAGACATGCTCTACAAAAAGCAACCTGTCCCCCCTACTGGAAACGGAACTGATGGGAGCTCAAATCTCCAAGGCAGGGATTGAGGTGCTCAGCCCTGCTGACCCCTCCTCACCTCTGGGCCGGGTCTGAGTCTGTCCTTCAGGGTCCCCAGTCCTTATCTGTTTGCTCAGTTGGAGGTGGGTAGCCGTGAAAATTCCCTCAGCAGCAGCTGGGTGGACCCTGGCAGGCAGAGTTTATCTTTGCCTGCTACAGAGAGCTCTGGGACATGCTCCACAGACAGCACCCAGTCCCGGAACCGCTAGTTCATGATTTCTAAGGTCAATTCTTCTTTATTAATTTTGATGACATAATAAAACAGGAACATAAAGGTATGAAAAGCTCTAATTACAAGAGAAGCTGGCAAAATATTTATGACTAGACAGAGTAATAGGAAGAGGGGCTCAGACATGGAGCTTTTCATAAAGGTATTACTAGTTACATAATCTTTCTGCATTTTGTTTACTGTGTTGTATGTATAATTTTACTTAGTGTAGTTTCAGAGTAAAACTTTACCTGTGAATTACTATTATACTATATGCTACTTTTATAGAGGTTGCTGAATAATTTATTTACTCAATAAAATGTTGGCTACCTCAAATGGTAATGCTAAGCATCTTTGGCACTGCTTGACAAAGCTCAAAGTGCTTGGACCACTTGGACTGAACCTACACTGCCCTTGGTGGAATTTAATGCATAAGTCTTGTCTATCTTTAATAATGCTTACTGTTTTAACTTCTTACTCGCTATTGAAGGTGAGAACAAGGACATTGTAACAATTTTTATATAAACTGATGTTAAGAATAAAACTGTGATTCTCTGGCAAGATTAGCTATGCAAAGACATTTGTTTTTTATAGAACTTATTACTTAAGTGGTATTAGTAAGTATAAGATTTGACTTACATAACTAAAGAAAAATCTTAGGGAAGTTTTAGAAGCTGGAAAACTAGCTGAATCATTAGTTTTTAAAGTTTTGCCTCAGAAACACAGAATTAACATGGACAATATATATATATATATATATATATATATATATATATATATATATATATATATATATATAAGTTAATGGCATTTCCTTGCAACACTCCTGAAGGAAAAGTAAACAGTTTTAAGATTTGCAGGATTATAATAAAGATAGAGACTATATTAAAACAGACATTTATGATAGTGACACAAAAAAGAACCATCTTGACTCAGTGTACTGCCTGGCTTCCTGAGTAGACTTGCCAGATCAGTACTTCTTTTAATGTAGAAGAAATAAAGAGCAGAACATGGCACTGGTACTTCAGAAGTCAATGGAAAGTCATATATCAGACATAGAAAAATTTATTTTTTTTCCTTCTTTATTTTGTATTTATCAAAAAAAAACACAGTAAAAAGAATTTAAAATGTGGAAGAGTTAACAATAACTATACAGAGGATAAGAATGATAAGCATGGCTTATCAAGGGTGGAAATACAAATAAGATTGCTACACATACATTTTTTTGTGTTCATCTTTCCCTCTGAATTTTTTTTTCCATCCCTGT
>PVIH01010956.1:0-62500 GCA_004025045.1 Sigmodon hispidus
AAAAAAAAAAAAAAAAAAACAACTCCAAGCTTCTTTTGCAGCTGGCCAGAGCAGAAGCCAAGATGGTAAACAAAGGGCCCCAGGCAGTCTACTTGGAAACCCAGGTAGACAAAAGGTCCTTCAACTCTGCAGTTGAAGCAGCCACTCCCTGAGGATGCATTGCAGGTAAAACAAAGACCATTCCCCACCCCCAGCTCCCTACAGAGCAGAGTTCAGGTAGGCAAAATACAGGACACTTTAATCCTTTCCCTTTATCAGACCTAGCAAGGATCCACAGACCTTAACATGCAGGCAGCAGACAATAGAATCCCTTAGCAGAAGAAAGGAACCGTTCACACAATGCAGCTAACTCAAGGTTTACTTCCAAGTTTCTTTCCTCCCTCCTTTCCTCCTAGCCTGTCACTCCCAAAGCTCTATCACTGCAGACAATAGAATCCCTTAGCAAAAGAAAAGAACCATTCACACACCCAGCTAACTCAAGGTTTACTTCCAAACTCCTTTCCTCTTAGTCACTCCCAAAGCTCTATCAAAGCTCTATCACTAACCCATATTTTTTTCAAGTTCCAGGAAACAAAATTCACTGCCCTATGATTCAAATCCTTCAATTCTGCCAGCAAGATGAGCTAAAGACCTCTGTGTCTTTGTGTCAGCAGGAAGTAACAAAGACAACCACAGCAACCATGCTCACCATAAGACTTCTCCCTTACCATAAGCCCAGCTTTATATATATATATAAAAGGGTGAACTGTAAGGATTTCCAAAGCTTGCATTCACCTGGAATGTAACAGAGTCAATCATGCCCCTGGGTGTGGCTATGCAAACATGGGCCCACCCACCCTTTTAAAGAAAGGGCTCACACAACCCCCCTTCTTCTCTCTCTATTCCCATCTGCCCCTAACTCTGCCTGCTGCTGTAATAAACTCTCCTGTGGTACTCCCGGTGTTGAGATTCCATTCATGTGCCACGTGCAAAATACTAACAAGTAGGCCATAGCTGAACAGTGCTCAGAGGTTTAGTATGAGTGCTGTTTGAAGATTCTGGGGTTTTCTAATCAAGTATCATGGGTTTTGGGATTATTTACATAGCACATACTATTTTTCTTTTTTGCTCATGCTGTTCCTTGACAGTCTTGGAGTAGAAAGGTTTCCAAACTTTATTACTGTCTATAGTTTCATTTACATGCTAATCTTTTGTTTGTGTACTTGCTTCCTTTAACCACGGTTTTATTGTAGAGCTTTGACTAACTTGGAACTCACTTTGTAGAACAGGCTGGCTTCAAACTCACAGAGAACTGACTGTCTCTATCTCCCAAGTGGTTAAAAAGGGAACTACTATGCTCAGCTCACACATGCTAATATTGTTGCCCCACCTTTTCCTCTCTCATGACTTATTGATGTAAAGACCTTAGAAACTATCGGGCAGGGGAGCTTATAGTGTAAAATCAACACTAGGCCACAGATCTTTCAGATTATAATGGAACATTTTGTAAAACAAAGGATGAAAAAGCAAAGGAAAGCCTAAAGTAACAAGAGTACAATCTGTGAGAATATCTGGTACAGTTTTCTAATAAATTTTTGTAGTTAGAAGTTTTCCTGTGTCATGTAGCTGCTTGGTTTCAAATAAACACAAACTGTTTGGTCTATGTCTCAGGTTTGTAGTGGAATTTTACTCTGTTCCATTGTAAATAATTGTCCTGCCTACTGGTATAATTAAAATGCTGATTGGCCAAAGGCAGACAGGAAGTGTGTGTGGTGTTACCAAACTAAGAAAACTCTAGGAACATCTCAGAGCAGAGCAGAGCAGAGATGCCACAGGGATGCAACAGTGACACAACAAGGACACAGCAGCAGACACAGAGGAAAGAAGCTAAATGTTGCTCTAAGAAAAGGTATTGAGCCACATGGGTGAACAGGATAAGAAAGATGGGTAAAAAATTAGCAAGTTATATGCCTAGGCCCCAGGCCAATCAGCATAAAATAATATAAGCATGTGTGTGATTCTGTGATTCTATGGGACTGCCGGACTGCTAGACTGCCAGTCAAATCTCTGGTCTAGACCCAAAAGTCTAGGCCAGAAATCAAATACAACACAGGCTCATTATTTACGAGCTTTTACAACTTAACTCAACCCATTTCTATTAATCTATGTGTTGCAAAATATTATGTGGCTTTACCTGTGCCCATTATATCTTACCTCTTGGGCTTCTGGATTGTGTCTTCTTCTACTCTAACTTTATTCTTCCTCTGTCTCCCTTACATTTCCTTCCTGGCTTATATCCTGTCTTGGCATAGATCTAAACATCTTCATTAACCAATAGTAGTAATATATATTCATAGCATACAGAAATAAAAACATCTTCTCATAGCACTTCCTATTTTCTGCCTAATCAAAAACAAAAGTTTTTTTGTTTTGTTTTTCTTATTATTATGAAAAAAGAAGTCATGCTTTCTATTCCTTTATATCCTTATTCAAGGTCCCTTCCCCCTCCCACCATATCAGGTCATTCTTTCTTCTTGACACCTCCCCATCCCCTCCCTGGACAGGCAGCAGACAGTCCCTTGGTCCCACTGACTTAATAAAGCTTAGTTCAGTCTCCACTCCTGGCAGATCCAGTTTTGTCCCCCCTCCCCCAAGAGTGAGTCAGGTGTTCCTCTAGGGGGAGTGGGACCTGAGGAGTCAGTTCAGGGTGTTTCTGATCCCAAGCTGTTCTGTGGTTGTGGTTTGCAGCTTAGGCATGCTTAGCTTTCTTCTTCTTTGTTTGTTTAGAGTGAGTACGTCCCCTGCTTATCTTTCTGAGTTTGTGATACCTCGCTCAGGAGGATATTCTCCAAATCCATCCATTTGCCTGCAAATTTTAGGATATCATTTTTTCTTAATGCTGAGTAGTACTCCATTGTGTAGATGTACCAGAGTTTGTTAATCCATTCTTCAGTTGAGGGACTTCTAGGTTGTTTCCAGGTTCTTGCTATTACAAATAATGCTGCTATGAAAATAGTTGAGCTAATGCCTTTGGAGTGTGAATGTGCATCTTTAGGGTATACACCCAGAAGTGGTATTGCTGAGTCCTTGGGGAGATTGATTCTCAATTTTCTGAGAAACCGCCATACTGCATTCCAAAGTGGCTGAACAAGCTTACACTCCCACAACAATGGAGAAGTGTTTTCCTTGCTCTGCATCCTCTCCGACATAGGCTGTCATCTGTGCCTTTTATCTTAGCCAATAACAGGTGTTAGGTGGTATCTCAAAGTTGTTTTGATTTGGATTTCTCTGATGGCTAAAGATGATAAGCACTTTTTCAGGTGCCTTTCAGCCATTCGTAATTCCTCTGCTGAGAATTCCCTTTTTAGATCTGAACCCCATTTTTTGATTGGGTTATTCAAGGTTTTGGGCTCTAGATTCTTGAGCTCTTTATATATTTTAGAGATCAGTCCTCTATCACTTGTAGGGTTGGTGAAAATCTTTTCCCATTTTGTAGGCTGTTGAAAAACAAAAGTTTTAACTTCATTTTTTTAAATGTTTTCTTCTGTATTTTCAGTTGTGTTTCATTGACCAACTACTGTAAGTATAATTTATCCATTTTTAAAAGATTTATTCATTTATTCTGTATATGCTCTACAGAAGAGGATACCAGTTGTCAGCATAGATGGTTATGAGTCACCATGTGGTTGCTGGGAATTGAACTTGGGACCTCTGGAAAAACAGTCAGTGCTCTTAACCCCTGAGCCATCTCTCCAGCCCTAATTTGTCCTTATTACAAAAGCTTTATATTAGAGTGAAATGTTTAACAAACTAAGACCTTCATATTTTCACACTTCCCTTAGGTCTAGATCTTTCTATATAAAATATATTATTATTTGCAGAACATCCTCTTGTAATTTAACTTTGTTGACTGCTCTGTCTGTATTGCACTGAATTTACAGGAATTTATAGTTAGAGTCTGAACTTTCTATTCAAGAATATGGTAAATTCACAAGTTGGTTGAGTCATGTTTTTTCCCCTTTTTATTTTGTTTTTGAGACAGTACCACTCTATATCTTGTGATATGGATATTTGGTAGGAACCTACTAGGTATTTCAGACTAGCCTTGAACTTATGGTGATCCTTCTTCCTTAGCCTTACATGTGCTGAGATAACAGAGAGGTGTCATCATAACTAACAAAATAGTTGACATATTCTGTAGATTAAAACTATAAGCATGATTTTTTATTATAAATAAAGTCTCAGTTTTTTATATATGTATCCCTTTGTTCAAACTCCCTTCCCTGTCCTGCCCCTCCCAGTCACTCTATCTTCTCCTCATCTCCTTATCTTCTTCCCAGCAAGGGCAGGAGGTCGTAAGGTCCGAACATGGCTTAGTTCAGCATCCACTCCTGGCAGATCCAGCTTCCCGCCCCCCTCAAGAGTGAGTTAGGTCTTCCTCTAGAGGGAATGGGCACCAAGGTGTTAGTCCAAG
This sequence comes from Sigmodon hispidus, assembly GCA_004025045.1. Classification (NCBI taxonomy): domain Eukaryota; kingdom Metazoa; phylum Chordata; class Mammalia; order Rodentia; family Cricetidae; genus Sigmodon; species Sigmodon hispidus. Next base: position 4,454 of record PVIH01010956.1, read on the forward strand.
GTGTTTCAAATCCCAAAATGTTCAGTGGTTGTGATTTGCAGCTTGGACATGCTTTGCTTTTTGTTTAAAGTCCACTAATGAGTGTGTACATCCCATGCTTATTTTTTTGGGTTTTGATAACTCGCTCAGGAGGATATTCTCCAAATCCATCCATCTGCCTGCAAATTTCAGGTTATCATTTTTTCTTAATGCTGAGTAGTACTCCACTATGTAGATGTACCACAGCTTGTTAATCCATTCTCCAGTTGAGGGACATCTAGGTTGTTTCCAGGTTCATGTTATTACAAATAATGCTGCTATGAACATAGCTGAGCTAATGCCTTTGCAATGCAAATGTGCATCTTTAGGGTATATGCCCAGTAGTGGTATTGCTGCATCTTTGGGGAGACTGATTCCCAGGTTTCTGAGAAACTGCCATACTGCATTCCAGAGTGGCTGAACAAGCTTACACTCCCACTAACAATGGAGGACTATTCCCCTTGCTTCACAAATTCTCCAGCATAGGCTATCACCTGTTTCTTTTACCTTAGCCAGTCTGACAGGTGTAAGGTGGTATCTCAAAGTTGTTTTGACTTGCATTTCTATGATGGCTAAAGGTGCCTAGCACTTCTTCAAGTGCCTTTCAGCCATTCGTTATTCTTCTGCTGAGAATTTCCTTTTTATTCTGAACCAAATTTTTTGATTGGGTTATTCAAGGCTTTAGGCTCTAGTTTCTAGAGTTCTCTATATATTTTAGAGATCAATCATCTATCACTTGTAGGGTTGGTGAAAATCTTTTCCCATTCTGTAGGCTGTGGTTTTTGTCTTATTGATGGTGTCCTTGGCCTTACAGAAGCTTCTCAGTTTCAGGAGGTTCCTCTCATTGATTGTAGTTCTTAGTGTCTGTGCCACTGGTGTTATATTTAGGAAGTGGTCACCTGTGCCAATTCATAGAAGTGCATTTCCCACTTTCTCTTCTGTCAAGTTCAGTGTGGCTAGGTTTATGTTGAGGTCATTGATACACTTGGATTTAAGTTTTGTGCAGGGTGACAGGCTTGGATCTATTTTCATTTTTCTACACACTACTGTCCAACTATACCAACCTCATTGGTTACAGACACTATCTTTTCCATTAAATATTTTGGGCCTCTTTGTCGAAGAAAAGGTGTTCATAGGTTTTTGAGTTAAAGTAGGATCTTCAATTCGATTTCATTAATCAACAAGTCTGTTTTTATGCCAGTACCAGGCTGTTTTTATTACTGTAGCTCTAACATTTAACTTGACTTTGGGAATGGTAATGTCTCCTGAGGTTCTTTAGTTGAGCAAAATTATTTTGGCAATTGTGGCTTTCCTGTTATTCCAAATGAAATTGAGTATTGTTCTTTCAAGGTTCATAAAATATTATGTTGGGATTTTGATGGGCAGTGCATTGAATCTGTAGATTGCCTTTGGTAGAATTGCCATTTTTACTATGTTGATCCTACTTATCCAGGAACATGGGAGATCTTTAAATTTTCTGATAGTCCCTTCAGTTTCTTTCTTCAGTGATTTAAAGTTTTTGTCAAATAAATCTGTTACTTCTTTGGTTAAAGTTACTCCAAAGTATTTAATGCTATTTGCAGCAATTATATAGGGTGATATTTCCCTTATTTCTTTTCAAGCCCTTTTATCTTTACTGTATAAAAGGGCTACTGATTTATTTGAGTTAATCTTATATCCTGCTGCATTGTGAAGGTATTTATCAGCTGTGCAAGTTTCCTGGTAGAATTTTGTGGATCATTTATGTATACAATCATATCATCTGCAAGTAGAGATAGTTTCACTTCTTTTCCAATTTGTATCCTCTTAATCTCCTTTCCTTTTCTTATTGCTTTAGCTAAGACTTTGAAAACTATATTGAATAGATAAGGGGAAAGAGGACATTCTTGTCTAGCTCCTGATTTTAGTGGGGTTGCTTTCAGTATTTCTCCATTTAGTATGATGCTGGCTGTCAGCTTCTTGTAAATCGCCTTTTTTATATTGAGATATTTTCCTTGTGTTCCTGATCTGTCCAGGACTTTTATCATAAAGGAGCATTGGATTTTGTTACTTTTTCAATATCTAGGTATATGATCCTGATTTTTTTTCCTTCAGTTTGTTTATATAATGGTTGACATTTATGATTTTTCTTATGTTGAGCCATCCCTGAATTTCTGGGATGTAGACTACGTGATTGTGGTGGATGATGTCTTTTGTATGTTGTTGTATACTGTTGCCAGAATTTTGTTGAGAGTTTTTGCATGAATATTCATGAGGGAAATTGGTCTGTAATTCTCCTTCTTTGTTGTGTCTTTGAGTGGCTTGGGTATTAGGGAAATTGTGGCCTCATAACAGAAATTTGGCAATGTTCCTTTAGATTCTATGGTATAAAATAGTTTGAGGAGTATTGATAGCAGTTCTTCCTTGAATGTCTGGTAGAATTCTGCACTGAAACTGAACCTGGACATTTTTTTACTTGGGAGACTTTTAATGACAGCTTCAACTTCTTTTAGGGTTATAGGTCTGTTAGATATTTAATCTGATCTTGATTTAATCTTGTAAATTATACTTGTCCAAAAAGCTGTCCATTTCTTTTAGGTTTTTTATTTTTATGGAGTATAGATTTTCGAAGTATGATCTGATAATTCTCTGGATTTCCTGGGTTCTGTTGTTATGTCCCTCTTTTTATTTCTGATTTTGATACTCTGTTTTTTTTGTTAGTTTGATAAGGGTTTATCTATCTTGTTGACTTTCTCTAAGAACAAACTCTTTGATTCATTGATTCTTTGTATTATTCTTTTTGTTTCAATTGTATTGATTTCAGCTCTAAGTTTGATTATTTCCTGCCATCTACTCCTTCTAGGTGAGTTTACTTCTAATTGTTCTAAGGCTTTCAGCTGTGCTGTTAGTTCTCTAGTGTTGGATTTCTCTAGATTTTTCATATAGGCATCTAGAGCTATGAATTTTCCTCTGAAGTCTGCTTTCATTGTGTCCCACAAGTTTGAGTACATTGTGCATTCATTTTTGTTAAATTCCAGGAAGGTTTTGATTTCTTTCTTAATTTCTTCCTTGACCCAGAGGGGTTTCTGTTGAGTGATGTTTAGTTTTTAAGAGTTGGTATGCTTTCTGTATTTTTTGATGTTGTTGAACTCATCAAATGATGTTGTTTAGGTCCTGGTAGTCTCATTTGATACAAGGTATTATTTCCATTGTTTTGTATCTATTGATTTTTGCTTTATGACCAATTATGTGGTCAATTTTAGAGAAAATTCCATGTGGTGCTGAGAAATATTTATATTCCTTTGAATTTGGCTGGAAGCATCTGTAGTTATCTATCAAATCCATTTGCATCATAACCTCTGTTAGACCCTTTTTTTGTTGAATCTCTGTCTGGTTGACCTATCCAGGGGTGAAAGTGGGGTATTAAAGTCTGCCACTATTAGGGCATGCAAATTGATGTGGGATTTGAGCTTTAGTGGTGTTTCTTTTACATAGATTGGTGCCCTTATATTAGGGGCATAAATATTCATGATTGAAATCTCATCTTGTTATAATTTTTCCTTAGATGAATAAGTAATGTCCATCCTGGTCTCTTTTAACTGATTTTAGTTTGAAGTCTTCTTTGTTAGATAGTAGGATGGCAACACCAGCTTGTTTCTTAGGACATATGATTGAAATTTCATTTTCTAACCCTTTACTCTGAGCCTGTGTCTGTCTTTGTTGTTGAGATGTGTTTCTTGTATGCAACAGAAGGATGGCTTCTTTTTTTTTTTATCCATCATGTTAGTGCATGTCTTTTTATAGGTGAATTGAGTTCATTGATATTAAGGGATATTAGTGACACTGATTGATATTTCCTGTTATTTTTGGTGGTAGCTTGTGCATATTTTCTTTCTTTGGACTTTTCTTCTGTGTGATTATTGATTGTTCGAGGTTTCATGAGTGTATCTGGGATCCTTAGATTGGAGTTTTCTCTCTAATGATTTTTGGAGGGTGGGATTTGTAGATAGGTATTGTTTAAGTCTAACTTTGTCATGAAATATCTTGTTTACTCCATCTATGGTGGCTGATAATTTCCTGGGTATAGTAGTCTAGGTTGACAGCCATGGTCTCTTAGTGTCTGTATAACTTCTGTCCAAGACCTTCGTGTTTTCATTGTTTCCTTTGAATAGTCAGATGTTATTCTGATGGGTCTGCCTTTATAGGTAAGGTGGCCCTTTTATTTTCCAGCTCTTAAAATTTTTCTTTGTTCTGTATGTTTTGTGTCTTGATTATTATGGTGTCAGCAGACTTTTTTGGGAGGTCAAATCTTTTGGTGTCCTGTTAGCTTCTTGTATCTTTATAGGCATTTCCTTCTTTAATTTAGGAAAGTTTTCTTCTATGATTTTATTGAATACATTATCTGTGCCTTTGAACTGGTATTATTCTCCTTTTTCTTTTCTTATTATTCTCAGGTTAGGTCTTTTCATGGTGTCCCAAACTTCCTGAACATTTTGTGTTATGGCTCTTTTGATTCTATTGTTTTCTTTGACTGATGAATCTATTTCCACTATTGAGTCTTCCACTCCAGAGTTTCTCTGTTTCATCTTTTGCATTCTGTTGGTTATGCTTGTATCTGTAGTTCCAGCTCTTTTCTTCAGATTTTGTATTTCCACCTTTGCCTCATTTTGTGCTTTTTTTAATGTTTCTATTTTCAATTTTAGTTTTTGGAATGTTCCTCTCTCTTTTTGTTTTCCTTTTCTTGGTTTTATTTCAAGGATTTGTTCATCTACTCCAATTTTTTGTTTGTATTTTTTTTATTTCTTTAAGGAAATTTTTAATATTCTTTTCTAAGGCTTCTATATTCTTCATAAAGATGTTTTTGGTGTTGTTTCCTCTTCGTTGCTCTGTTCATGTCTTGTTTTTGTAGAATCACCAGTTTCTTCTGGTGTTGCCCCGTTGTTCTTTATATTGTTATATGTAGTTTTGCACTGGCATCTGCTCATGGCTTCAGTGGTTCACAATTAGTCAGCTCCTAGTCTGTTATGGCTAGAAGGCTTGTGTGTCTCTTGTATGCTCTGAGCAACTCATCTGCATGATGTCTGACTTAGCTCTGGACATGGGTCTGACTTTCAAAGGTGTCAGTCTGTTTCTAATGATGCAGTTTGCCCTGGAGTTGGGGCCCAGCTGTGCTATGTCCTGTCTTATAGGGGTCGCTGGAGTAGGCCCCTTAGAGCTAAATCTTAGGGCCTGTCTGCTAGCAAGAGTCTGAGATCAGATCCTTGCATGTCACCCTGGCCTTGGAAAGAGATTCTCCAGATGGGCAACCCAGGAGCTGGAATCTGCTCACCTCTGATTCTCCTCTGGACAGGGGTCTGAGTCAGTTCTAACTTTAATATAGTAAAATTACATGTAACAATTCTTATTAAGCATGAATTACAGTAACAATATCTAGTGTATTTGTATTTAGCAAAAGTAAATAAAAATGCTTTATCTTATATTCTATTTTGTCAGTCTAAAGTTTCATATATAATTTTCCTTTTATTATAACTAAGACTATAATTATAACCATGTAGTCTTCATCTACATCAAAGATTCCAGAAGGATATAATATTGCCTGATTAAATAGAAAGTACATTCCAAGAAACTTTCAAGTCTTAAGACATGACAGAGATATTTGGCTGCCTGGATAGTCACCCAAAGTTTCTCTGAAACATTATGGCAACTATCTCAAGCCTACAGGCCCAGAATATCTGGCAAACTTTTCAGTGAAGCAGGAAATTTGAAGAACTGCCCTACCTATATTTACAGAGTTTGTCAGTTACTTTACTTTGTATGTTGCAGAATGTCTGGCAGGTTCTTCAGTGAAGCAGGAATCTGAAGGACTATCCCACCTTGTTTTGGCAAAGTTCAATGGTCACTTTCCTATGAGTCCTGTGTATCTAATTCATATAACATAGCATCAAGCAGTCCAGGCACGAGAATTTTCTTGCCCTAATGGCTACCTATCACATTGCCTGCATACTCCATAAGTAGTTTCTTCAATGCTCGTTATCTCTAAAGTGAATTATTGCTACCAAAAGAAGATGTGTCTCATTTTTTTGATAATATATGTTTGAATGTTTTTGGTGTTGTTTCCTTCTGTTTCCTCTTCATTGCTCTGTTCAGGTCTTGTAGTTGTAGAACCACCAGTTTCTTCTGGTGTTGCCTGGTTGTTCTATATATTGTTATACGTATTTTTGTACTGGCCCCTGCCCACGGCTTCAGTGGTTCATGATTAGGCAGCTCCTAATGAGTTGTGGCAAGAGGGCTTGTCTTTTAGGTGTGACTGAATGAGCCCCTCTCAGCTAAACCCTAGCTCCTGTCTGCTAGGGAGAGCTGAGGTCAGAGTCTAGGGATTGACCCTGGCCCTGGAGAGCAAGTCCTGGAAAGTGTGGTGGTCTGGGAGCTGGGAGCTAGATTCTGGAATCTGCTTACTGCTGGGCTGGGTCTGAATTTCAAAGTCATCAGTCATTCTCTGCTTATGCAGTTGGAGATGAGGCCATGCAAAATTCCCTCTTTTAGGTGTGGTTGGCAGAGTCCCTCACAGCCAAACCCTATATCCGATCTGCTATGGAAAACTGAGATCAGGGTCTAGGGATTGACGTGGACCCGGAGAGCAAGTCATTGGAAGTTTGGTCAATTGAGACCATTTTTATTGGTGTCTGGTCCCCTTGTTTTGAAACTATATATAAGCTTTTAAAGGTAATATACATGTCTGCATCAATTTAAATATAAATTGTGTATTTTTATATAAGTCAGTCAAATATAATTTTTTGTTATGTGTTTGAGCAGGCTAAATATATGTTACATGTCTTGCAGTTACTTTAGGTTTAGGATTATTTTTCTGTGTCTGTAGTCAGGATCTCAGGGGTCTTTCTTGATCTGGATTGGTAGGATCAACATAGTAAAAATGGCAATTCTACCAAAGGCAATCTACAGAGTCAATGCACTGCCCATCAAAATCCCAACACAATATTTTATGGACCTTAAAAGAACAATACTCAATTTAATTTGGAATAACAGGAAAGCCAGGATTGCCAAAACAATTTTACTCAACAAAAGAACCTCAGGAGGTATCACCATCCCTGACTTCAAGTTATACTATAGAGCTACAGTAATAAAAACAGCCTGGTACTGGCATAAAAACAGACTTCTGGATCAATGGAATAGAATTGAGGATCCAGACATTAACTCAAAAACCTATGAACACCTGATCTTTGACAAAGAGACCCAAAACATTCCATGGAAAAAAGATAGTATATTTAACAAATGGTATTGGCATAGCTGGATGGAAGTGTGTAGACAAATGCAAATAGATCCGAGCCTGTCATTTGATTTGCACAAAACTCAAATCCAAGTGGATCAAAGACCTCAACATAAACCCAGCCACTTTAAACTTGATAGAAAAGAAAGTGGGAAATACACTTCTATTAATTGGCACAGGTGACCACTTCCTAAATATAACCCAGTGGCACAGACACTAAGACCAACAATCAATAAGTGGAATCTCCTGAAGCTAGGAAACTTCTGTAAAGCCAAGGACACTGCCAATAGGATAAAACGACAGCCTACAGAATGGGAAAAGATTTTCTCCAACCTTACAAGTGATAGAGGTCTGATCTCTAAGATATATAAAGAGCTCAAGAATCTAGAGCCCAAAACCTTGAATATCCCAATCAAAAAATGGGCTTCAGATCTAAAAAGGGAATTCTCAGCAGAGGAATTACAAATGGCTGAAAGGCACCTCAAAAAGTGCTCATCATCTTTAGCCGTCAGAGAAATGCAAATCAAAACAACTTTGAGATACCATCTAACACCTGTTAGATTGGCTAAGATAAAAGACACAGATGACAGCCTATGTTGGAGAGGATGTGGTTCAAGGGGAACACTTCTCCATCTCCATTGTTGTGGGAGTGTAAGCTTGTTCAGCCACTTTGGACTGCAGTATGCATTTCTCAGAAAATTGAGAACCAATCTCCCCAAGGACCCAGCAATACCACTTCTGGGTATATACCCTAAAGATGCACATTCACACTCCAAAGGTATTAGCTCAACTATGTTCATAGCAGCATTATTTGTAATAGCAAGAACCTGGAAACAACCTAGATGTCCCTCAACTGAAGAATGGATTAACAAACTCTGGTACATCTACACAATGGAGTACTACTCAGCATTAAGAAAAAATGATATCCTAAAATTTGCAGGCAAATGGATGGATTTGGAGAATATCCTCCTGAGTGAGGTATCACAAACTCAGAAAGATAAGCAGGGGACGTACTCACTCTAAACAAACAAAGAAGAAGAAAGCTAAGCATGCCTAAGCTGCAAACCACAACCACAGAACAGCTTGGGATCAGAAACACCTTGGACTGACTCCTTGGATCCCACTCCCCCTAGAGGAACACCTGACTCACTCTTGGGGGAGGGGGGACAAAACTGGATCTGCCAGGAGTGGAGACTGAACTAAGCAATATTGGGTCAGTGGGGACCATGGGATTGTCTGCTGCCTGCCCAGGGAGGGGATGGGGAGTTGTGGAGAAGAAAAACTGACCTGATGTGGCGGGAGGAGGAAGGGACCTTGAATAAGGATATAAAGGGATAGAAAAAAAAATTCAGAGGGAAAGCTGAACACAAAATAATTTTATGTGTAGCAAATTATTTGCATTATCACCCTTGATAAATCATGCTTATGATTTTTATTTTTTATAGTTATTGTTAACTTATCAGCATTTTAAATTCAATTTACTGTTTTTCTTGATAAATACAAAATAAATAAAGAAAAAATAGGTTGTTTTAATATAATAAGCTTTTGCAATCAAATGTCTTTCAATAATTATCATTGACTCATTAAAAGTTAAAAATATAAATAAAATACAATAAAGTTCAGAATCCAGATTCTCTGTGTTTTTTTTATCTTTATGTGGCTTATTATATTTTTATTATACTGTTTCTTTTTAAGAAACTTATCTTAAATCTATGATTATTTATAGTCTTTCTCTTCTCTCTCCCAAGCCTACACACATTTTTAAATACATTATAACTCATTTAGTGGGTTTTTTGGGGTTTCTGGACCTCTTATACTGTGTATCTGTATTGTTTTTGGATTGCTAGAGATTTTAAACTGCTAAGGGGACTTGGCTAGGACTAAAACAGGGGCTTTGGCTGCTGGATCCATCCTGCTCGGTTTTCTAGTAAGGTGGAAATACCAATGAGAGTCATACTTACCTCCCCAACTCTGGGGTCCATGTTGTTACCAAGTACCTTATAGCCCATCAGCCCTCAAACACCAATGAAGTGCTCTGCAGCAGAACCTCCCCAAAGAGCCATCTGTGCTTCCAGTGCCAAGGTAGAAAGCTGTCTCTCAAAGGAGCTGAGCATCTGTTTGCCACCTGAACTCTGGGTAGCAGTACTAAGCAGCATGCAGCGGTGCTCTGAGGTCCACCTCGGCCAGGGGATATTGTTCTGCACCTAGGCCTGACATGAGAGACATAAACTATGAAGCTGCTCTTGGCTTCATATTTGTATGTCTTGAATTCCCATTTTTAAAAATTAAGCTTTTGTAGGTCTTATGTGGATGTGCACACACCATGTTGACACCATCTGTAATTGGACTAATCTTTCCCTTTCACCTGTTTCCAAAGAAGCACTCAGAGTCTTACATTAATTATAAATGTTTGATTGATGACTTAGATTCACTACTAGATAGCTCTTACATTTAAATTAATCCATTTCTATTAATCTATGTATTTCCATGTGGCATGTAACTTATCTGGTTCTTTCATATCTTACTTCTAGGGTACTCAGGGTGTCTCAATTATATCTTTTTTTAACAGCTGAGTAATATTCCATTATGTGAAGGCATTTCATTTTTATTATCAATTCATCTGTTTATATGCAACTAACCTTTTTCATTTTTTGTCTATTATGAATAGTAACAATAAACATGGCTGAGCAAGTGTTCTTGTGACAGGATGTAGGGTCCTTTAGTTATATGTACCAGAATGATATAGATGGATTTTAAGATAGATCTATTACCAGTTTTCTGCCACACTGATTCCCATAGTGGCTGTACAAGTTTGTACTTCCACAAGAAATAGATGTATGTTGTCCTTATTCCACAATCTTGCTAGCATGAGTTGTCCCTTGGTTATTGATCTGACCCATTCTGACAAGTGTAAAATGAAATCTCAAAGTAGTTTTGCTTTACATTTACCTGATGACTAACAATGTTGATAATTTGTTTTCTCAGCCATTTCATTTTGAAAATTCTGTTTATATTTGTAATCAATTTTTAAATTGGTTTATTTGTTTTGTTTTGATGTCCAGTTTTTCTAGTTCTTTATATATTTTAGACATTGGCCGTCTGTCACATGTGTGGTTAAAAAAATTTCCACTCTGTAGTTTGCTGCTTTTTGTGAATGATGTTTACCACAGTCTAGCTCCAGCAGGGGGTTTGGGTCCCAAAAAGGAGGAATGGAGTCTGTGAAGGAAAGAAGGATGCTGACATGATCTGAGGGGTAATTGGAATGGCTGCCACTTTATTGAAAAAAGAATACACCTTTATACTCTATAATTGCACAAAGAATTAAATGAGCTAGGGTTTGGCTTTTGATCAGAGATTGAGGGAGTGACCTTGACAAGTTAGACACTAGTCATATGTTAGTGGAAGTGCCACAAGGGAAGGGGAACTTTTGTCTAAATGCTGAGATGTGATCAGCACCAATAGTTGAAGATTATTTGTTTTTCCCATTGTGTGTTTCTCACATCTCTGTAGGAAAAAAAAAATCAGGTATCCATAGTGTGTGAACTTAGTTCTGGGCCTTCAATCCAGTTCTACTGAACAACATGACTGGTTTTGTGTCATTACCAGGCTGTTTTGATTGCTATAGTGTAGTTGCATGAATTCAGATGGTATGAAATGAGACTCTGAGCCAAATACCGAGGGAAGGCTGAAATAGCAGAGAGAGGAAGCACCACAGTCAATTTTCATCCAGCTGTCTTGCAGCTTCCTCAGCCTTGTTTCTGTTTGCTTCTGCCTGTTGCTTCTGCCAATTGCTTCTGCCTCTGCTGGGTTCCTAAGAGGCATTATGTACCCTTCATATCAGCTGTATCCCATCCAGGCTAGGATTAAAGGTGTGAACTACTGTATTATGTAGCTAGCCATGAACTCACAGAAATACAGAAAGTTTTGTCTCTAGAGTTATGGGATTTAGGGTGTAGGTTACCACTCCTGGTTTCCATGTGCTGGGATTAAAGATGTGTGCTATTGAATCCCAGCTGTTTGTCCTTGTACTCTAGGATCAAGAAACTCCTGAGCTATTTGCCTAGAATTTGACTGTGTGCTGTCTCCCCAGTATTCAAGTTTTATTAAGTATGAAATATATCACCACACTATAGCTTTGTAGTACAATTTGAGGTCAGGGATGGTGACATCCTCAGCAGCTGCCCTATTAGTCAACATTGTGCTAGCTATCCTGAAGGGCTTTTTGTGTTAAAATTGTCCTTTCATGTTTTGTGAAAAATTGTGCTGGGATTTTGAGAGTGACTGCATTGAATCTGTACATTGCTTTGGTAGGATGGCTGTTTACTATATTAATCCTACCAATTCATGAACATGGAAGATTTTTCTATCTTCTGATATCTTCTTCAGTTTATTTCTTCACTGTTTTAAAGTTTTTATCATACAAGTCTTTCACTTTCTTGGCTAGAGTTATGCCAAGATACTTTTGCTTTTGAGGCTATTGTGAAAGGTGCTGATTTCCTGGCATCTTTCTCAATCTCTTTGTCATTTGCATATAGGAAATCTACTGATTTTGTGTATTATTTTTACTACTTTGCTTATTAGCTGTAGGAGCTTCTTGATGGAATTTTTAAGATTTCTTATTCATACTTTCATATCATCTGCAAATAAAAATACTTTGAGTTATTTCTTTCCAGTTTGTATCCCCCTGATCTTCTGTTGTCTTATTGCTCAAGCTAATACTTCAAGTTTTATATTGAGTAGGTATGAAGTTAGTGGCTAACCTTGTCCTTGATTTTAGTAGAATTGCTTTAAGTTTCTCTCCATATACTTTGATGTTTGATGTAAACTTATTATAAATATCCTATATTATTATTCCCCTTGTATCCCTAATCTCTCTAGCTCTTTTATTATGAAGCAGTATTGGGATTTGTCAAAGGCTTTTTCTGAATTTAATAAGATGATCATTTTTTTTCTGTCTTTCAGCTTATTTATAAGGTAGATTACAATCATCAATTTACATATGCTGAAAGATCTCTGCATCTCTGAGATGAAGCTTGCTTGATCATGTCATTGTGGATGATCTTTTTGATGTGTGCATGGATTTGGTTTGCAAGCTTTGATAATTTTTGCATTTATATCCAAAAAGAAAATTGGTCTGTAATTAATTCTTTTTCTTTGTTGGATTTTATGTGATTTAGGTATCAAGGTAACTGATATCATAAAAATAAATTGGCAATGTTCTTTACTAATTTGTGGATAATTTGGTGAGTATTGGTATTAATTCTTCATTGAAAATTTGGTAGAATTCTGAACTAAAACCATCCTGCCCTGGTCTTTTAGGGAGTTGCTTAATTACTGCTTCTATATCATTAGGGATTATGGATCTGTTTAAACTGCTTATTTATTTCTCTTAGAATTTCTAAATTGTTGGGTAGAGGCTTTTAAACTATTCCTTATGATTTTCTGAATTTTCTCGGTATCTCTTGTTATGCATCCCATCTCATTTTTAATTTTTTAAAGTTAGGTCTTCTCTGCCTTTTATTAAATTTTACTAAATTTAGTAAATATTTGCTAGGTTCATTTTATTTATGACATCATTTAGCTACAGCATTTTTTATTTTAGTTTTTGTGTGGATGACCTGTCTATTGGTGAGAGTGGGGTATTGAAGTCCTCCACTATGTGTGAGGGTCAGTATCTGATTTAAGTGGTATTAACATTTCATTTATGAACTTGGATACCTTTGTATTTAGTGCATAGATGTTTAACATTAACTACCCCAGGCACTTTCTGAGCAGTCTTTACTTCCTCCTGTCTCTCAATTCCAGGCCCTTAGTCAAAGCTAGGCTTTGTAGAAGTCTACCTGCTTCCTTCTCTCATCTTATATTCTCAGTGGATCATTAAGAATTTCCTCAGCAGCCTTCATCCCCAACCCCATTCTATTGTCTCCACTGTCAACTACAGGAAGAACTCTCTAGAAACCTGCTGACTACTTCAGCCAGTGAATCAAATACGCAGGATTTCAGAAGCACTTCCTACCAGGTAATCCATAGCCACTACATTCTCCTAAGACCCAGGGAGTGCATCAGAATCCAAAGAACAGAACATCAATCAACAAAGACAAGGCAGACAACAGCATTAGACACATGTGATGTTTAAGTATGAGAACCAGAGCTTGCATCTGCAGAATCCATGTGAGAACACTCTTGCAATCTCTGTGCTATTAAGACAAGATGGACGGCAGAGACAGGGAGCTTGATATCCTGTCTTCTAGGAAATGTCTTGGTTGTATCGGATGACTTGGGGAAGCTTCTGAGGAATGATAATAGATATGAAGATGACCTTCATATTATGAGAACATCCTATGAGTCAATATTCAGTAAGTTAGATAGGACATGTTCCAAAATACTGGGAGCTAATTCTAAAGCCTCAGGGAAGAACAGTATAACTGTAGGCACCAGTCTACTTAAACAGTGAGTCTGAGAGTCAGATAAAAAAGGAATACAAAAGAAGGTATCTCTGAGATCTATAAGAATGAACCATTATATATGAATGACATTATGTTAGTGAAGTATAAAGTTAGGGATTGATCCATGAATGGAAAGCAGAGCCTACTTTGTTGAATGGAGGTCTTGCAACAGCCAACAGTTTGGCAAACTTGTTACTGGCCAGGACTGGAATATTGCAGGGAAACTGGCTGGGGTTTAATAGCCTATTTTGGAAGAATTTTTGGATTAGGGGTTCAAGTATAACACAAGCTTCAGGGTGGAGAAGATTTTATTTTTGGTTAAAAGAATATTAGCATCCTCTCCTTGGTGGTGGCTGAGGTGCCCATGATTGCCATACCTGGGTGTCAGGAATGCATACTTGAGGATTAATAAGGAAATCTGGAAGAACTGAGTCATTGTTATCTATATAGGAGAGATGAACATAACCATTAACTGTAAAATTTTGTGGGATGTTGCACATTTTTTTTATTCATAAGTCTCTGCCTGGTAAAGGGAGAGTATATTCAGACATCACTATAAAAGTATGCAGAAAATATAATTCTTTATATAGTGTAAGGGCATCAAGAGGGAAACATTCAGACTGGTGTCTCATGATGCCTACTATACACAAAAGTCAAAGGCCAGTGGTCCAGGACAAGGGAAGGACAAAGCAGAGGCTTCTCTATCAAGTCACGTAGAGCATGCTTTTGGCTTTTGTGTGACATATTTAAAACATTCTAAAAAAGAAGTGCTTTTTTTTATAGGCCCTTGCCTAGTAGTTTTTGTCATGATGAATGAGTTTCACATTACTGTTGTTTAGTCCCTCACAGACAGAGAAACATGAATACTTCCACATATCACACCCTCACACTATATTACAGTGTCATCTCAGGGAATCCTGAGCATGTGTTCATTTCTACAGATGTTTAGTACTGACCACATGTAATTCATTTGTAGATTATCTAGCCACATTAGTCTCTATAGATTTTTTTTTCAGAAACAGTGAAGATCTATCCCATAATCACATTGCCATCTTTCTAAGAAGACACATAAATTTTAGGAAGATGTCCAGTATTCTTGTTACATTTCTCAGGATTATCTGAGAAACTGCCAGATTTTGCATGATTTGCTTAAGCTCTCACACTGAAAAGAGTTATTAGACGTTAATGAGATAAGATTTGCAACACAATTGAGTGAGGACACAGCCTAACAGAGTTACAGCATTGTTAAAGCCATGAATTTTAAAGGGAGCAAGGGAGCCTATTAAGAAGGGTCTAAGGGGAGGAAAGGGAAGAGGAAATGATGTAATTATAATCTCAAAACATAAAAAAAATTAAACAAATAAAAGTATAGGGCCCTAGGTCTCTTTGTCCAGCAGGTGGCAATATTACTAAGGCTTAGTACTGACTTATCAGAATGATGCCCCCTGGGGGTAGTATCTCCCAACTGAGAGGATTCCTAACCATTCATGAGGCCATTATTCCCGGATTGAAGTGGCGTTGTTAGCTTATATCTGGGTCTTCTTTTAAAGGGAAATATATTATTTAGAAAAATAGTTTTTGCAGATCATTTCAGTCTTTCAGTGGAGGTTCAGTCATAAAATGACACTGTAATGCTTATATAATACATATTGTGAATGTAATAACACATCTTGGTCATCTTGGCCATGTTATTCTACAAAAAATACCATTCTATTTTTATTCCAAGTTTTGGGATAAAATGTGTTCCAATTATTAAGGATATATATGAAAGTAGAACCAACCTCAAAACATAATCTCAAATCATTAAGATCATCAAAAGGAGTTGCTTATCTGAAGGGAAAAACAAACACCAGTGAATGTTTGGAGCATCTCTTTTTCTTCCAGGAGCCTGGGACATTAGTTCTGGGAGAGGCTCTTATTTTGAGGAGCCTGGGGAACTAGTGGATGGTTGAGGGATCTCTTTTTTACTCAGAAGCCTAAAAATCAGGTTAGCAAATCTTGTCTGATTAATCAAGTTCCTGGCCAATGAGGCTCAAGTTTATCTTTTGTAAATGCACAATAACTGTATAATTGTCTCTCTCAGCTATAGCATATATTTTGTTCCTGAAAATATCATGAGAAAACATACAAAAAGAAAGAGCCACTGGTTGTAATGAGTCATAAACTAATAGACACGGGTGAATCTCAATGTTCCCTTTAGGACCCAGTTAGTAAATTATGAAAAATAAGTGCTTAAAAAGAAAAGGCTCTACCATTCAAAATTTGGCATAACTTTTCTTAATCCAACATAGGAAAAGGTTCTTCTCACACAGTATGAGGGATGCCCAGAAAATATTCTATCAGTGTAGTTACTCAAATGGACATTTGAGTTAGGTTATCAAGGATGTAGCAAGAGACAGAAACACAAAAGAATAAGAGCAACTCACTGGAGAGTACATATTCTGAAAGCAGAGAAGTAAGGCTGATCTAATAGCTAGATGAAGATGTGCATTCAAGAGGAAAAGCCAAAAGAAGGGGGAAGTCTGTTTTTTCAAATCAAAAGAGATCTCCATATTGTACCAACAGAAAGCATAGGTAACCATGGTAATATTAAAAGATGTCAGTAGAATGTCACCTGGTGCTCCCTTAAGCTTCCTCTTCTTTATGATTGCCATTGGAAGAGTTAGATGCAGTACATAGAATGTAGAGTAGAAAGTAGGTGGGTTTACTAAAGTAAAGCACTCTCCATGGGTAAGAGTGAGCAATGGCTAAGAGAACAGTGGTCCTGTCTACATTTTAAACAGGACTTATATCAAAGCTCTAAAATGAATACTTTTCCCCAAAGGGCATTTTCATGCCCAAGTGATTGACAGGACATTGATTAACTGTTAAGGGAGGAGACAATGCTATCTCATACTTTGCCAGAAAACCTTTGGTTAGATAATAATCTTATGATCTTCTATGTAGCTCAAAATGTCATGTCTCCACCCAGGGCCAAATGTGTTACTCAGATGCTGTTCTTGTGACCAACAATCAAATCCTGCAATTTAAGTTCTTTTTTGTTCCAAGATGCCATCCCCAGTAACTTTTCACACTGTTAAGAGCTAGCTAGCTACCTAGCCACACTCTCTTGTGTTTAGACATTCTGAGAATTAAAGCAGTATGGTGGTTAGTACAACAGAAGACTATGTGGAGCTTCTGGTGAGAGTAATAGAAAGAGGCTGGCAAGATGCACGAGGGATCAAAGTCCTGCTATAAGCCTGACAGCTGTTAATCCCCAGATGCACTGGTGGCGAGATCGAGCTCCTGAAAGTTGGCCTCCAAACTCCACACTTACTATACAAGTGTGCCCTTGTTCATACACAAACCACACACACAATAACAATAAATAGGTTAAAGAAAGCATAGTGGAGATAAAGAGAAGAAGGAAGAAAAGGAGGGTAGTAAGAGAGGAAACAGTACGTCTTGTTCTGCTAGTGTTTGGAGCTCAAAGATTTCAGAAAAAAATGGAGACATGTATGGAACTCAACCCAGGAGGCAATGTGGTACACATGTATTCTAAATCTCAACTTGAGACAGAGATTCAGATAGCAGATGTTTTCTGATTTGTAAATTAATTTCCTAGAAAAGTTTGACAAGTGCAGAGCTCAAAAGCACATGAAACAAGTTGTTTTCATTAAAAGGATGAAATCTTTATGACAGTAACCTTCAGATCTGTGGGTCAGCACAGTCATAGCTCACTCCACTGACTTCAGCCAATTACAAAATGTGAAGTCACTGTGAACTTGTAAGACAAAGTGAGAGGTCATCTGGCACATTTAGCACACAGCATGGGAAATGTTGAGACACTTTTCACTTCATGTCTGTTTGAGAAACACCAACCCAAGTTCACATAAAAGCATCTCTAGGTGAGGGACAGTGAGTGTTTACCAAATACTCCCGCATGGTAAGACAGAATCATCCAGTAGCAGAAGAGTCAGCCCCTGACACTGAGATATCTACTGACATTTCTTCCCATAAGGACATGAGTATTCCAGAGCCTCACAAAATGCTAATGCAGAGAGTGTTGTTCCACAGTCCAAGATTGTAACATTTCTTGTGGAAACAAAAAGCAGGCCTTGTGAACTCCCTTGGTGGCTACTGGGAATGAACATGGTCCAAAACAGCACAGGTTCTTCCTTCACAGGACAAATGTATGTGCCACCCCTTCACAATACAGAAGTGTTCCAAGAAATAGTTGGCTATAAACTGTCAGTTTCCCTTTTTTTCTTGTTGGATTTCATAATCATAAATATAAAATTTTACTTATTTCTGCTAAATTTCAGGGATCAGGGAGATCCTTCCCCAGAAAACTACTAGTAGAAGGTTCTATCAACTACTTAGTAGATGCTGGGAGTGGAGAGAGCAACTGTCTTCAGCTGTATACAACTGTGAGTCTGCCAGGCTTCCATCGATGCTCCCAAACTCATGGTCACATGGACACCCTTGCTAGAACTTGTTGGGTCACATAATAGAACAAAAGTTATGAACATCAAAAGGGATTTGTGTGGAGGATAGGTTATTGGTGGTGTGTGAGGGAGATAAGAGTCAGGAGGAGGTGAGAACAATAAGAATGTATTTTATTCTTATATAAAATTATCAAAAAGTAAATTTAATTAATTTATAAAGAAAATAGAAGACACAGTTCACCAAAATACCACAATGTAGTTAGTGTTCTGTTCTCTAAGGATTTCAATTTAGTGATGAATTTATAAAATAAATAATGTATTTCATCCTACTGCTTGTGAAACTTAAAGATATTAATGCACATAATCAGAAACAAGGAAATTCCTGTGAAGTGAAAATTCCCTTTATTTAATGTCTGAAGCAAATCTGGGTGTACAGTATGGTATTTCCTCAGCGAGTATGAGGGTATGCTTAGCTTTGCACATAGAGAAGGAGAAAACAATATGGAAAGACAAGACTGAAGAATGGAATACATGCATAAATGCTGTATTCTTGGGCAAAATCTGATGCAGTCCAGCCAGAGGAACCATGTAGCATTCTTGGAACCAGCAGAGATCTTTGAAGCCAGGCAAAGAAGTCTTCTCTTGACAACAGGTAGCCACCAGGGAGTCAAGCACAGTGGCTATGGAACAAGGTTTGCCTTTGGAGGTATCTTGGGTATGTGTGTTAGCCTAACTCCTCCAAGTGGCTTACAGAATCAGTCATGGTAGAATAAAGAGATGTAGATCAAATTATCTGACAAAAAGGCTATATTTTCCTTTGGGAGATATTTTGATGGAGCCAAAGTGGCATATTTTTCCTATTTTTCATGATACATGAATATATACATACTATCTCTTTTTTATTACCCTGCATTTTGTAAATATTGACTCACTGTGCATATTTTATTTTATTCACCATTTATGAGTTCCAGTGCCATAGTAAACAATTATCTACATGCATTTTGTAAAATACCCAGAGTACTACAGTTAAGCTGTAAAATCCTCCAGTTGTGGCTCTGCATCCAAGATGTTTTTCAATATTATGTCAAATTTAGGGAATTCATATTTTTTGTAACTTGTTATTTAGACCTAATTTAAAGGGCTTATTGTGTTCTTAGATATGTAAACAGTGGCATAGTTTATCCATTATTACCATAATGCTGAGTAAGAAGAACAGCCCACAGCTGACAAAGAAGGTGAGTGGGACCTCTTACTCCCAGGCCAGAGACTGTAGTCTCTGAAGCCTGGCCCAAGGACACAGCCCCTGGAACCCCACTCCCACCCAGCTCCACTGTAAACTAAAGCCAGCAGGAGACTCTCTGCAAGCCCAAACCCTCATCAAAACCCAGCCAGCAGGACATCCAATGGCAAAAACCCCACCCCAACCCCAACCCATGTCATCACATAGTGACCCCAGGGACCTCAACAACAACTGGTAACACAGAAACCTCTGGCCCACAGCTGAATAAGAGCTGACTCAGAGACTAAGAGCTGACTAAAAGTGGACCAAGAACCAAGATTAGACCAAGAGAAGCTTCTTGAGATACAGACACATCTGGATCAGACTGCATCAAAATCAGCTATCTAAGATTCAGACAAATCTTGTAGTGAATCAAGGAAACAATGGCAGATAACAGTGCAAGAATACATATAATAACATAAAGAACAACACAGCACTTCCACAAGAATCTGATGGTTCTACAACATCAAGACTTGAGGATGATAATACAGAGGAAGAAGAAGGAACCAACCTTGAAAACAACTTTCAGAGGATAATAGAAGCCTTATAAAAGGATAGAAAAAAAATCCCTTAAATAAATAGAAGAAAATACAAACAAAAAAGGGAAGAGATTAACAAATTCCTGAAAAGAAAATAAAGGAAACCAATAAAAAAAATAAACAGGTGAAGGAAACAGTCCAGGAATTAAAAATTGAAATAGAAGCAATAAAGAAGGCACAAACTGAGGCAAAACTGTAAATAAAAACCCTGAAGAAACAAACTGGAGCTACAGATGCAAGCATAACCAACAGAATGTAAGAGATGAGAGAGAGAATCTCTTGTAGTGGAAGATTCAATAATGGAAATAGATACATCAGTCAAAGAAAGCACTAAAACCAAAATCTCATAACACAAAAACTTTCAGAAAACAGGAAATCTGGGACACCATGACAAGACCAAACCTGAGAATAATCAGAATTGAAGAAGTATATCATCTCAAAGGCATAGGAAATACATTCAACAAAATCACAGAAGAAAACTTGCCCAACCTAAAGAAGGAAATGCCTATAAAGATACAAGAAGCTTACAGAACACCAAATCAACTAGACCCCCCAAAAAAAGTCTGCTCACCACATAATAATTGAGCCACTAAAACTACAGAACAAAGAAATAATACTAAGAGCTGCAAAGAAAAAAGGCTAAATGACCTATAAAGGCAGACCCATCAGAATAACACCAGACTATTTAATGGAAATAATGAAAGCAACAAGGTCCTGGTCAGACATTATATAGACACTAAAAGTGCATGGCTGCCAACCTAGACTACTGAACCCAGCAAAATTATCAATCAACATAAATGGAGTAAACAAGATATTTCATGACAAAACTAGATTTAAACAATCTCTATTCACAAATCTGGCCCTACAGAAAGCACTAGAAAGAAAACTCCAACCTAAGGAAACCAGATACACCCATGGAACCACAAGCAATTGATAATCCCACAGAAGAAAAACTCAAAGTAGAAAACACATAACCACCAAAAATAATAGAAATTCAACAGAGAAATAAGGGATCTAACAGATGTTATGACTCAAATGGACTTAATATATATAGAACTTTCCTCCCAAACACAAAGGAATATACATATTTCTCAGTATCCCATGGAACTTTCTCTTTTTCTAAAATTGACCACATAATTGGTCATAATGCAAATATAGACACAAAAATTAGAATAACTCCTTGTATGATATCAGACCACTGTGATCTAAAGTTAGAGTTCAACAACAGCAAAAATCACAGAAAGCCTACAAATTCATGAAACTGAACATCTCTCAATTGAACCACCTCTGGGACAAGGAAGAAGTTAAGAAAGAAATGAAAGACTTCCTAAAATTTAATGAAAATTAGTCCACAGCATACCCCAAATTATGGGACACAATAAAAGCAGTGTTAAGACAAAAATTCATAGCAATTAATAAATGAGACCTCCTGAGACTGAGAAGCTTCTGTAAGGCAAAGAACACAGCCAATGAGACAAAATGAGAGCCTACAGAATGAAAAAAGGTCTTCCCCAACACTACATCTGACAGAGGATTGATCTCTATAGTATATAACTTAAGAAACTAGAGGCCAAAAATCCAAATAACTCAATTAAAAATGAAGTTCAAAGATAAAAAGGGAAATCTCAACATAAGTATTACAAATGGCTGAAAGGTACTTGAAGAATTGCTCAACATCTTTAGCCATCAGAGAAAGGCAAATCAAAACAACTTTAACCCTTACACCTTTCAGCATGCCTAAGATCAAAAACACAGATTACAGCCTATGATGGAGTGGATGCAGAGCAGATGAAACACTCCTCCATTGTTTGTGGGAGTATAAACTTGTACAGCCACTTTGGAAAACATTATGGTGGTTCCTCAGAAAACTGGGAATCATTCTCCCCAATGATCCAGCAATACCACTATTAGTCATATTGGTCATATACCCAAAGAATGCACATTCATACTCCAAAGGCATTAGCTCAATTATGTTCCTAGCAGCATTATTCATAATAGCCAGAATCTGCAAACAACCTAGATGCTCCTCAACTGAAGAATGGATTAACAAACTGTTGTACACAATGACGTACTACTCAACAATAAAGAGAGAGAGAGAGAGAGAGAGAGAGAGAGAGAGAGAGAGAGAGAGAGAGAAAACCTGAAATTTGCAGGCAAATGAATGGATTTGGAGAATAGCCTCCTGAGTGAGGTAACACAGGCCCAGAAAGATAGGTATGGGAAATACTCATAAGTGGATTTTAGACAAAAAGCAAAAAATGTCAAGGCTGCAAACCACAACCCCAGAACAGCTTGGGTTCAGAAGGAACTTAAGAGAGACATCCAGTGATCCTCCTGAGAAGAGAAAATAGAGATCTCCTCAGCAAATTGGGATTATAATGGGTAGTGACCAAGGAGAGGTGGGAACAAATCATAATATAAAGAGATGGTTAAGTGAGAGAAGCAACAAAGGGAGAAAAAAAAGAGATGGATATATTGATAGAGGAAGCCGATGTGATGGTTGGAAAGAGACCGGATGCTAGGGAACCTTTCAGGAACTTAGAGGATGTCTCTGGCTAGGTCTCCAACCAATAGTGGAGGGGGTGCCTAGACAGGACTTTCCCTATAATCAAATGAATGACCACCCTAAGTGTCATCACAGAACCCACATCCAACAATGAACAGAGGTGGAGACAGAGATCCATGGATGAGCACTGGGGTGAGCTCCCTGTCCAGAAGGAGAGCAGTGGGGCAGGAAGGTCTGTATGAGCAAAGGGATAGGGTTTATGAGGAGGAGTCCCATAGAGATGGCTGGGTGGAGCTCTGAGCAGTTCACTGAATCAAGAACAGTCACTGGGAAACTATCAGGAAAAGGAACTATGCCCTCCAAGGGTAGGGAACTGTAGATTGGCATGGGAAGTATGTGGAGCCTCAAGGGGTGGGATCAGACTGTATTCCTGTAAATGGGCTGGCACCTTAGAGCCCATTCCCTGCAGAGGAGTGCCTAACCCCGTCTTGATATTGGGATGAAAAAAGTTGGACCTACCTGGAGTGAATGCTTCACTGTGAACTGACCCACCTTGGTACTTCTTGCCCTTTGGTGGGAAGAGATTTGGAGAGTGGGAGGGGGAGGTTGAAGGCAGACTGGGAGGGATTGGGAGGAGGGAAAAGAGGGTGAGCAGGGGGGGATACATGGAAAAAAAGACATTTTTAAAAAACATAAAAAAAGTATGGTACATTTACAAAATGGAATACTACTCAGCAGAAAAGAAAATGACATCTTGAAATTTGCAGGCAGGAGCTGGTTCCAGTGCCTGATTCCCCACCCGAAAGTTGCGTTCTGGGACCAGGATCAATCGGTAGTGCCTGAACCCAGACTCTCCTTAAAAGACAACACTAGGGTTTGGCTGTGAGGGGCTCCCCCAGACACACCTAAAACAGGGGACATTGTACCACTGGCCTCACCTCCAGGGCAAAATGCATCATCAAAGAAGAACTGAGGCCGTGAAATTCAGGCCGCTGTCCAGAGCAGAGTCAGAGATTGTGCAGATCCCTTGCTGAGAGGAAACAGGAGACACAAGCCCTCTTGCCACAACTGACTAGGAGTGGCCAAATTGTGAACCACTGAATCCATGGACAGATGCCAGTGCAAAAATACATACAATAATATAAATAAACAAGGCAACTCCAGAAGAAACTGGTGGTCCTACAACTACAAGACCTGAACAGAGCAATGAAGAAAAAACAGAAGGAAACAACACCAAATATACCTATTATGAAGATTGTTGAAGCCTTCAAAGAAGATATAAAAAATTTCCTTAAAGAAATAGAAGAAAATACAAAAAAAAAAAAAAATTGGAAGAGATGAACAAATCCTTGAAAGAAAACCAAGAAAAAATAAACAAAAAACAAAAAATAAAAGAAACACTCCACAAACTAAAAACTAAAATAGAAGCCATAAAAAAGTCACAAAATGAGGCAAAGATGAAAATAGAAAACTTGAAGAAAAGAGCTGAAACTACAGATACAAGCATAACCAACGGAATCCAAGAGATGGAAGAGAGAATCTCTGGAGTGGAAGACTCAAAAGTGGAAATAGATAAATCACTCAAAGAAAACCTAAAACCAAAAAAGCCATAACACAAAATGTTCAGGAAATCTGTGACACCATGAAAAGATCTAATTTGAGAATAATAGGAATAGAAAAAAATGAGAAGAATACCAGCTCAAAGGCACAGATAATGTTTTCAATAAAATCATAGAAGAAAACTTTCCTAACTTAAAGAAGGAAATGCCTATAAAGATACAAGAAGCTTACAGAACACCAAATAGATATGACCCTAAAAAAAGTCTGCTTGCCACATAAGAATCAAGCCACAAAACATACAGAACAAAGAAAAATTTTAAGAGCTGGAAAATAAAAGGGCCAACTTACTTACAAAGGCAGACCCATCAGAATAACACCTGACTATTCAAAGGAAACAATGAAAGCAAGAAGGTCTAGGTCAGAAGTTACACAGACACTAAAAGAGCATGACTGCCAACCTAGATTACTATACCCAGCAAAATTATCAATCACCATAGATGGAGTAAACAAGATATTTCATGACAAAGTCAGAGTGAAACAATATCTATCTACCAATCCGGCCCTCCAGAAAGCATTACAGGGAAAACTCTAACCTAAGAATCCTAGATACACCCATGAAACCACAAATACTCAATAATCCCACAGAAGAATAGCCCAGAGAAAGGAAATACATACAAGTTACCTCGCAAAATAGCAGGAATTTTCAATCTGTGATCACTATATCACTTAATATCAATGGACTCAATTCACCTTTAAAAAGATACACACAAACGAGATGGATACAAAAACAGAAGCCATCCTTCTGCTGGATACATGAAACACACCTCAACCACAAAGACAAACACAGGCTCAGAGTAAAGGGTTGACAAAAGATTTTTAATTAATTGGTCCTGATAAACAAGCTGAGATTGTAATCCTAATACCTAACAAAGTAGACTTTAAGCTAAAAGCAATTAAAAAGGACCAAGATAGTCATTACTTATTCATCAAAGGAAAAATTGATCAAGAGGAAATTTCAATCATAAATATTTATGTACCTATTATAAGGGCACCTACTTATGTAAAAGAAACACTGCTAAAGCTCAAATCCCACATCAATTCTCACACCCTAATAGTGGGAGACTTCAATACTTCACATTTACTCCTGGATAGGTCAACCAGACAGAGACTCAACAAAAAAATAAGGAGTCTAACAGAGGTTATGATGCAAATTGATTTAATAGATATTTACAGAAGCTTCTACCCAAATGCAAAGGACTATACATATTTCTTAGCTCCTCATGGAACTTTCTCCAGGATTGACCACATAATTTGTCATAAAGCAAATATCAACAGATACAAACAAATGGAAAATAATCCCTTGTATCATATCAGACCACCAGGTCCTAAAGTTAGAGTTCAACAACATCAAAAATCAGAGAAAGTCTACCAACTCATGGGAACTAAACACCACTCAGGTGAACCACCTCTGGGTCAAGGAAAAAATTAAGAAAAAAATCAAAGTCTTCCTAGAATTTAATGAAAATTAATTTACAATGTACCCAAACTTGTGGGACACAATGAAAGCAGTCTTAAGAAGAAAATTCATAGCACTAGATGCCTATATAAATACCTAGAGAAATCCCACACTACAAAACTAACAGCACAGCTGTTAGAATAATTAGAAGCAAACTCACCTAGAAGGAGTAGATGGCGGGAAATAATCAAACTTAGAGCTGAAATCAATACAATTGAAACAAAAAGAACAATACAAAGAATCAGTGAATCAAAGAGTTGGGTCTTAGAGAAAGTCAACAAGATAGATAAACCCTTATCGAAACTAATCAAAAAGCAGAGAGAGTATCCAAACCAACAAACTCAGAAATGAAAAAGGGACATAACAACAGACCCCAGGAAATCCAGAGAATTATCAGATCAAACTTTGAAAATCTACATTCAACAAAAATGGAAAACCTAGAAGAAATTGACAGCTTTTTGGACAGGTATAATTTACCAAAATTAAATGAAGAACAGATTAATTACCTAAACAGACCTATAAGCCTTAAGGAAACTGAAGCTGTCATTAAAAGTCTCCCAAGTAAAAAAAGTCCAGGTCCAGATGGTTTCAGTACAGAATTCAACCAGACATTCAAAGAAGAATTACTACCATTACTCCTCAAACTATTTCACACAGTAGAAACTGAAGGAATATTGCCAAATTCCTTTTATGAGGCCACAATTTCTCTAATACCCAAGCCACTCAAAGACACAACAAAGAAGAATTACAGACCAATTTCCCTCATGAATATTGATGGTAAAATTCTCAACAAAATTTTGGCAAACTGTATACAACAATAAATAAAAAATGCCATCCATCACAACCAAGTAGGTTTCATCCCAGAAATGCAGGGATGGTTCAACCTATGAAAAACCGTAAATGCCATCCATCATATAAACAAACTAAAGAAAAAAAAACCACATGATCATATCCTTAGATGCTGAAAAAGCCTGTGACAAAATCCAACACTCCTTTATGATAAAAACTCTGGAGAGATCAGAAATACAGGGAAAATATCTCAGTATAATAAAGGCGATTTACAAGAGGCCAACAGCCAACATCAAACTAAATAGAGTTTTACTCAAAGCAATCCCACTAAAATGAGGAGCTAGACAAGGATGTCCTCTCTCCCCTTATCTATTCAATATAATTTTCATAGTTTTAGCTAAAGCAATAAGATAGCCAAAGGAAATTAAGGGGATACAAATTGGAAAAGCAGAAATGAAACTATCTTTATTTGCAGGTGATGTGATTGTATGCATAAGTGACCAACAAAATTCTTCCAAGGAACTTCTATGGTTGATAAATACCTTCAGCAATGTAGCAGGATACAAGATTAACTCAAAACATCAGTAGCCCTCCTATACACTAAAGATAAAAGGTCTGAAAAGGAAATAAGGGAAATATTACCTTTTATAATAGCTGCAAATAGCACTAAATACCTTGAAGTAACTATAACCAAAGAAGTAACAGATCTATCTGACAAAATTTTAAATCCCTGAAGAAAGAAATTGAAGAGGATATCAGAAAATGGAAAGCTCTCCCATGTTCCTGGATAGGTAAGATCAACATAGTAAAAATGGCAATTCTGCCAAACGCAATCTACAGATTCAATGCACTGCCCGTTAAAAAATCCCAACACAATATTTTACGGACCTTGAAAGAATAATATTCGACTTTATTTGGAATAACAGGAAAGCTAGGATTGTCAAAACAATTTTGCTCAAAAAAAGAACTTCAGGAGGCATGACGATCCCTGACTTCAAGTTATACTATAGAGCTACAGTAATAAAAACAGCGAATCCGGTCAATAACCCCAAAACCAATGAACACCTGATCTTTGACAAAGGGGCCAAAAATATTCAATGGAAAAAAATAGTATCTTTAACAAATGGTGTTGGCATAGGTGGTTGGTATTGTGTATAAAAATGCAAATAGATCCAAGCCTGTCACCCTGCACAAAACTCAGATCCAAGTGGATCAAAGACCTCAACATAAACCCAGCCACTCTGAAATGATAGAAAAGAAAGTGGGAAATACCCTTCTGCAAATTTGCACAGGCAACCACTTTCTAAATATAACACCAGTGGCACAGACACTTAAGAACAACAATCAATTAGTGGGACCTCCTGAAACTGAGAAGCTTTTGTAAAGCCAAGGACACTGTCAATAGGACAAAACGACAGCCTACAGAATGGGAAAAGATTTTCACTAACCCTACAAGTGATAGAGGATTGATATCTAAAATATATAAAGAACTCAAGAATCTAGAGCCCAAAACCTTGAATAACCCAATCATAAAATGAGGTTCAGAACTAAAAAGGGAATCCTAGCAGAAGAATTAAGAATGGCTGAAAGGCACTTGAAAAAGTGTGCAACATCTTTAACCATCAGAGAAATGCAAGTCAAAACAACAAATCATACCACCTGACACCTGTCAGACTGGCTAAGATAAAAGGCACAGATGACAGCCTATGCTGGAGAGGATGTGGAGCAAGAGGAACACTTCTCCATTGTTGGTGGGAGTGTAAGCTTCTTCTTCCACTTTTGAATGCAATATGGTGGTTTCTGAGAAAACTGGGAATCAATCTCCCCAAAGATCCAGCAATACCACTGCTGGGTGTATGCCCTAAAGGTGCAGAGTCGCACTCCAAGTGCATTAGCTCAACTATGTTCATAACAGCATTTTTCTTATTAGCAAGAACCTGGAAACAACCTAGATGTCACTCACTGAAGAATGGATTAACAAACTGTTGTACATCTACACAATGGAGTACTACTCAGCAGTAAGGAAAAATATTTTAAAATTTGTAAGCAAATGGATGGATTTGGAGAATATCCTCCTAAGCAAGTTATCTCAAACCCAGAAAGATAAGCAGGGGATGTACTCCCTCATTAGTGGACTCTAAACAAAAAAGCAAAAAGCAAAGCATGTCCAAGCTGCAAACCACAACCACTGAACAGCTTGGGATCTGAAACACCTTGAACTGACTCCTTGGATCCCACTCCCCCTAGAGGATCACCTGACTTACTTAGTCTTGATTTTGCGAGAAGGAAACTGGATCTGCCAGGTGTGGAGGCTGAGCTGAGCAATATTGGGACTTTGGGACCTTCTGCCCATGCTGGGGAGGGGATGGGGAGATGTGGAGAAGAGAGAGTGACTGGAGGGGGAGTGAGGCGGAAGGAACCTTGAATAAGGATTTCACAGATAAAAAAATGTGACTCTATTCATAATTTAAAAAAAGAAAGAAATTTGCAGGCCAATGGATAGAACTAAAAAATATCCTGAGTGAGGTAACATAGACTTTGAAAAATAATCATGGTATGTACTCACTCATAATTTGGTTTTAGACATAAAGCAAAGGATAACCAGGTTACACTCCACACCCTTGAGAAGCTAGGTAACAACAAGGAGGAAGTTAAGAGAGACAGATTGAGTTAGAAGCTCTTGGGAATGGGAAATAAAGAAGATCTCCTCAGAAAATTTCAATCATATAGGGGTAGGAGTGGGGAGCTGAAGTGGAGGTGAGAAGAGAGCATGAGAGAATGGGATGGTTGACAGGCAGTGTAACAGAACGGGAGAGAGCAAAGAAGTAGATATACTAAGAGAGGATGTCATTGTGGATATAGAGAGAAGCCTGGTGCTTGTGAACATCCAAGAATCTGCAAGATGAGCCCAGCTAGGACTCTGAGCAATAGTGGAAAGGTTGCCTAAACTGGTCTTTCCTTGTTATCATATGAATGACCACCCTAATTGCCACTATAGGACCTTTATCTAGTAGCTGATGCAGAGATCCATTGCTAAATACTGGGTTGAGTTACTGGTCCAGCTGAAGAGGGGTATGAGATATTGCATGAGTTGAGGGATCAGGATCATGATGGGGACACCCATGGAATAGGGAGTCCTGTGCTGTTTGGAGGTCACAGTCTCTAAAATTACAGCTATTAAACTATTGTGGAATGGATATAAACCCTCTAAATATAGATGTCAGTCAATTTGTAGAGTTTCTTGCACTGGGACAAGAGTCTATCCTGGGTGCTTCCTGGGTACATGAACTAGCTCTATCCTAGGTTCATTCTGTGTCCATGAACTGGCTTGAGAGCCAATGCCTTATGTAGGAACACCTATCTCAGCCTTGATACTTGGAGAGGTAATCGGTTCTATGTCCAGTGCATACGATATGCCAAACCTTGCCCTCTTTGGGGAGTAAACGGGGTGGAGTTGGGGAAGAAAAGGAGGCTGGAGGAGGACTGGGAGAAGGGGCAGTGGGGAGAGCAGTAGTGGGTATGAAAAACATTTTCAATAAAAATTAAATTATTGCTTCATTTACAAATCTATAAGATAAGGATAATAATAATATACAATCTACTGAATTGTTATAAAGATTAAATTATTTAATATCTGCAAACACAGCTATAGTGGGATTATGTTGGTACATTATAAATATTTGTCCCTCCTAATGGTTTAATAAAAAGTTAATTGGCCAGAGGCAGACTAGAAGTGTGGGCAGGGCTACCAGGCTAAGAAAACTCTGGGAACAGGCAGAGCAGAGCAGAGACACCAAAGAGATGCCATGAGATGCAGAAGAAAGAAGTTGAAATGCTGCTGAGAAAAAGTACTGAGGTGCATGGCTGAACAAGATAAAAATCATGGGTTAGTTTAAGAGCAAGAGTTAGCAAGATATTTGCCTGGGCCTGTCAGGGACCAAGACCCTGGCTTGAGCCTCTAGGCCTCTAGCTAAAGGCTACCATGGGAACTTACTGAGAAACCAACCACTGAGCCAGCAGGACCCTGAGTAAAGAAGATGTTCTCCCAAAGTAAAATAGATGTTCTGGTTTGCTTAACAGTAACTAAGAAGTAACTATAAAGAATAGAATAACAGGAACATTCTGTGGCTAGGTTACTTAGCAGCCCTCTAAGGTAACTCTAAAGAATAGAATACCAAGAACATTCTACAGTTAGGATACTTAGCAACCCTCCCGTAAAACAAGACCAGTCACCTTGCCAATATCCTGCTCCTCTGGCCAGCTTCCTGCAGGTGTTTGAAGATTGCCCCCTCCCCATATTCTGCTATATAAGCATGTTTAGAATCGTAATAAATCGCAGCTCGATCAGAATCCCGTTTGACCTGCTGCCTTCCTTTGCATCTCCCTTCCCTTCATTCTCTCTCGTAGGTGGTCTCCCGTGTTGAAGTCCCACAGGTTGGGGCATGGGCCCTAGGCTGATCAGCATAAAATTAATGTAAATGTCTGTGTGTCTCTGTGGGACTGCCAGACTGCAGGACTGCCAGTCAAACCTCTGGTCTAGGCCTGAAAGTCCAGGCCAGAAACCAAATACAATACACAGCTGTACTGGAACAGAATAAATAAACATGTTTATTGAACGCATAGTTCAACAACTTTATCTTGAAGCATTCTTCTCTTTCTTGTTTTTTCTCCAATATATTGTGTCCTTTGTATGTGTGCACATATTCACAAGTGTGTTTGTGTGTGTATGTGTGTGTGTGTACATACATATGTTCATGAAGAGGCCTGAGTTCCATATCAGCTGTCCTCTTTTGTCTTCACATTATGTTTTTCAGCAATCTCTCAAGGGACCGAAGCTCATAGATCCTGCCTCTATACCCTAGCTGGGCTTCAGGGACAGGGTAGGCTATTTGCCAACAGTTTGGGTTAAGCCCTTCAGTGGTGGAGGCCTCTGTCTCTGAAGCTCCACCATGTCTCCTTTTTAAAAACTCCTTTATCTGTTCCATGCTTAGAACCTCTAGCCATGTCAGCTTCTCTACTAGACATTCTTATTTCCCAATTAATCCTTATTTTTCTACCATTCTCTGGTCATTGCTTTCAGAAGAGAAATGTTATGGTTACCCTACCCCTTCCATTGCGAGCTTATTCCCTGGTATCTCCTCAAGCACTCTTCACTTTTCTTTATAGAAGTTTTGTGGTGACGCCTGTCTTAAATACCTTCTTTGCCCTGTTGTTTCACTTCAGGGTTCAACTCTGCAACATATTCGAGAGTTAAAATTGAAGGTGTGTGCTACTACTATTTGACAATTAGGTCTTAAACTCACAGAAACATAGAAAAATCTCTGTCTCTGGAGTTATGGGATTAAAGATGTAGGCCACCACTCCAGTCTGGGAGTAGAGGCATGAGTTACCAATCTTTGACCGTCTTGGCTTGACGGTGGGTGGATCTGTTCTCTGATATTGCAGACTGGTTATATTAAATACATAATATATCACCACAAAGTTTCCATGATGCTGATTAATTTTAAGATCTCCTATTTAAAACCCATGTACCTACCCAGGATGTCAGCACCAAGAGTGTGTTTCTGTTGTTTTTGCCTCAGCCTTAGCATGCAGCACAGTATCTGTCATGTATTGGGTTTCTAATAAGTATCCAGTAAATGAACAAATGAATGGATACCACAAATTTCTACTTATGTACATCATAACATCCTTCTGGTTATTCATAGGCATCATGGGGAACAATGGTTGTAGAGTCTTGTTGATCTGTGAAAGACACGTGTAATGAAATTATGTTGTTGCATTGTAAATAATTGTCCCACCTACTAGTTTAGTAAAATGCTAATTGGACAAAGAGAGAAAGGAAGTGTGTGGGCAGGGCTACCAGACTAAGAAAACTCTGAGAACAGGAAAAAAAGACCAGAGAGATGTGCCAGAAAGATGCCACAGAGACACCAGGAGAAGCCAACAGATGCAGAGGACAACTATGCGGCTCTGAAAAAAGTACTGAGTCACATGGATGAACAAGATAAGACTCATGGGTTGAGTTAAGATGAAGGAATTAGAAAGTTATATGCCTGGTCCCTAGGTCAGTCAGAATAAAATCAATATAAATGTCTGTGTTTCTGCAGGTCTGCTGGTCTGAGAGTTTGCGGGACTAGAAGTAAATGGGCCAGAACCTCAGGGCTAGACCAGAAAGTCCAAGCTAGAAACTACATAATACAGACATGTGTGTCCAGATGGTGTTTTACACACTCAGCTGAGGGACTTTACTCAGAGGACCATCTGCTCACAGATGGCCAAGCTGAAGCCTAGCACTGGGGAGTTATTCTATTTCAAGTTGTCTCAGTTAGTGTAGCAAAAGTAATACTTTCTCAGCACAGTAAGATTTTTTTTTTCTTGTTATAAAGGATTGTTCTGCCAAAAGAGAAAAATAAACACAAACCACTATGGTGGTGTCTTTCCTGTTAAACATACTAGTGCAATGGTGGCACAAAGCTCATGGGAGTAGCAAGGCAATACCTGAATAATTTAAGGTCCCACAGCATGGAACCAAGACCTGGCACTGCCTGAGTGACCAAGGACCTGAAATTAGATAGCCTGGGACCTAAGGTAAAACCTAATGATAAACCAAACCAACCCAAAAGTGTAGTAATAAAATGACATCTAATGGCATCCTGCTGTACTCATAGATCAGTTCCTTACTCATCCATCATCAGAAAAACTTCCTCTTGCAGCAGATGGGAACACGTATAGAGACTCACAGACAATTGCCAGGAACCAAGTGCCAATGCACCCACTGTCTCAAGCTATGCCAGGAATTCTGGCCTTCAGGCAAGATTTAAATTAGGCTTTCTTTTTACTACAAATTAAGCTTTTCCCCAGGCAATAAACAGGTATCTCTTTTCCAGTTATTCTCCCAGAGAACAGGTGGCCCTTTTCTGGTTAAGTAATTGTTAGATAGATAGATTACCATAGTAACACCCAGAGAACAGGTAGCTCCCTTTCAGTTAGGCAATTGATAGATAGATTTCCAAAATAACACATCCTGTTTTAGCAAAACACCTTTTGAGTGTGTAATCTTCCCCACTCTACATGATCTTTCCTACCTTGAATCCCCATTTAACTGCTGGCCGAAAAATAAAGTTTCAGAGCTTGGTCAGAAATTCAGATTTGCTCTCACTCCCTTGTGCTTCTCGGCTACCCCTCATTTGCTTTGCCCCCTTTCTTCAGGTCCATGTTGAAGACCCTGCTGGCCAGGGCAGACTATATGTAGAGAATGAGAGACCTCGGAACATTCAGCCCTAAACAGAGTGTCCCATCAACCCCCACCTCAGGACTCAGGCAACCCAAGGGAAGAGTGGGAACCAGAGCAAGAGGGGAGAGGACACCAAGAAAGCAAGGTCATATAAATCAATGGACTGATGCACATGTAAACACACAGAGACAGGGGCAGCATGATCAGGCTTTCATTGGTCTGCACCTGGTGGGTCCTAAATCTAAAAGAAATAGAAAGATGTCCCAATCTCTAGCACTGAAGCTATCTCCAATTGATAACCACTTGCAAATAGAGAATTAGTTTTCTTCAAGGAAGTCTTACTGGGGAAACAGGGGAGTCTGCATGCCCAACAGTAGATGGCCAACACACAAACTAGACTCAGTGATATCTTTACAATTTCCTTGTTTTATAATGTCATGTCATGGCTTTTCTTTCTGTTTTATTTAAAGTTTTCATCTTAAAATCAATATCTATATATATATCTTTATCTATTATTTACATATACAAAATCTAGGTAGTAGTGGCACACATCTTTAATCCCAGCACTCAGCAGGCACAAGAAGATTGGTCTCTGAGTTCAAGGCCAGCCTGGCCTATAGAGTGAGTTCCAGGACAACCTGGGCTACATTGACTCTAGAAACCCCATCTCAAAAAATGAAAACATTTTATTTAATTTCATTTTACTTATATTTTTCTTCTGGCTTTAAATCCTATAGGTCCTTTGTGTATATATTATTATGGCTTTTAACTCAGTGTTTTTATGAGATTCTTGTTTGTGCAACAAGTGGGTATCAGTCTATATCTGTTTCTTGTATTTCCCTTGCACTCTTTTCCTTCAGGCTGTTCTGTCTTACTATGAAGTATTAGGTTTTGTTTTATTATAATTCTTTAGAATTCTGTTTGTTTTCCAATCAGAGACAGAAAAGTATGGCTCAGGATGGAGGGGAGGAGTAGAGAAGAGGAAATCATAATCAAGATATATTATGTGAGGAAGAAAATCTATTTTCAATAGAAAGAAAAATAAAAAATATTTTTAAAAGAGAATGCAAAAAGGTCATTTGCTTTCAATTTTCTCTTGTTATGGCCAATGCACAGAGTTGAAATTTTTGCTAAGAGGATGGCTTGCTACAGGGTTTTCAATTGACCTCTCTCTTTCCTATATATGGGGGGCTTAAAACACTGATGAAGAGGCTGTTCCTAGAGCATTCACCTGCTGATTTGTACAAGATAAGATGGAATCACAGTGATGAAACTTCCCTTTTCACCATTTGAAAAACCAGTTTCCAAGGGAACTGTGCAGTCAAATCACAATGAAAGATTTTAAAAAACCCACAAAATCCTATTCTCTCTCTTTCTCTCTCTCTCTCTCTCTCTGTTTCACACACACACACACACACACACACACACACACACACACACACACACACACGAGAGAGAGAGAGAGAGAGAGAGAGAGAGAGAGAGAGAGAGAGAGAGAGAGAGAGAGAGGAGAGAGAGAGAGAACTGCTCATCTGCACTCTGCACACCCACATGTATTTTCTGTAGTATCTCAGCCTGGGACTGAGAGATTTATGAAGGTCAGCTTGACTGTGAGCCGAATGCTCTGCTGTAGCAAGCTCAGGATATAACCACTTTCATGGCAGCAGGGTGTCTTGACATTATGAGGTAAATTGCCTCCTCTTGGCTACCAAGTGGTACCAGGAAAAAGTAATTTACCTTCTTCAGGTTACACACACACAGAGGATAAAGCACTCACCTAAATGAGCAAATTGCTTTTCCTTACATTATGAGATGCCACCCTGACACTGTTCTCTTTGCCCTGGTCCATCAGAGGGCTTGCTTTTAGCATTCAATTTTATGCTCTTTCTCCCCTTTCAGTTAGAGAAAGAGCTCACTGACAAAAAGGTCCTGCTTTGAGTGAAGATCAACAAAGAACCACTGGTTCTTTCATTCCTAATGTGTGTCCCTAA
Organism: Sigmodon hispidus; assembly: GCA_004025045.1. NCBI lineage: Eukaryota > Metazoa > Chordata > Mammalia > Rodentia > Cricetidae > Sigmodon > Sigmodon hispidus. Next base: position 40,026 of record PVIH01010956.1, read on the forward strand.
GATGCAGACTGTATCTACGTCAGAGGAAAAGATGCATTTCCGGCATGATACAGAATAGTCATGTTCAATGGGGACAGCTGAATATGGACATTTGTAGTGATGTTTCTTACAACTTGTTAAAACTGCTTTTCTAAATCTTCATCCCTGTGGTGAGAGCAAGGAGATGACCTCATCCCAGAGGTTATGAGTGCTCTCTACTCTTACACCCTCAAAAACAAGTTCATACATTATCCCCCGAGTCTTCCAAGGGTTAATGTGTCCCTCCTCCTCCCTGTGACTCACCACCTCTTCATCCTCAGGGACAGGTGTGCCACGGGTTTGATTGTATCAAAAATAAGCATTCACTCAGGATTGCATGTTTACAGAATTAAAAGCAGGAGAAAATCTTAGACATATATCAAGATGGGCAGGTACAAAAATACACAAGGGTGTCCTGACCCATCACGGTTTTCATGGAAAAATTAACTTCAAAAAGGCAGAGACTTTGTGGTTTGTTTTGTTTTCTGGGAACACTGCTCTATGAACTGAGAGAAATAAAGCAGACACAAGACTTCCTACGTATAATTACTTTGTAATATAAATTTGCCCCTAAGCTTTATTTATTTTTCAATAAGGCCCAAGTTTGTATCCACGGAAAAATTAACATTTTTAAAATGACATACAGGTTTTAAATTGTGAATTGCTTCTAAACCAGTGATATCTGACAAGAGGACAATCTTTGCAAGCCTCAAATTGAGGGAAAACAGTGGAAATCATGCTTCGGTGAGAAGCAGTAGTGGCTGAGACAGAATGTAGTCCCAAGGACTGTCCATTTGGGGGAGGGGTCTCCCCAGAGCAGAAGGGGTCCCAGAAAGGAGCATGGGCAAGTTTTTAGTTACAGTCTCCACTCTTGCCAGTAACTCAGTTTGAGTCATCCTATAAAAATGGTCAACACAATAAACTGGCTGTTGAATTTTGGACTTTAAAATATAGTGCATGCAATATTAGCCATAAAAGGGAGAAAGGACAGATTGGGGTTGGGATGAGCACAGAAACAGAGACAGAAGGAGACACAGAGAAAGAAAAAAACAGAATGAACTGACATGAAAAAAGGAGGAACTTGTAGATAATAGGGCCCTGCCCATTACTAAACACAGCCCAGAGGAGAGCTACGGAAGCCTCGGGGCTTTCTGTGTACTTCCGGGAGACTGATGCCCTAGCTCCCTTCTCCGTATTTCCAGAAATCCAGTCTTTTCTTGTACTTCTTTCATGTCTCCATTTTCTCACTTCTGTATAATTTTGCTACATAAAACAAAGTTTAGAACCATTGTATGTTCAGTAAATATACCTTGTGTATCTTCTTCCTGAGTGTATCTGAGATTTACTTATTTGTCCTTTTATGCATTTACTCAATCAAATATTTATGGGGTGACTATTACCTTTTGAAAATTGTATCACACAGTAAGGCTGTATATTGGACAAGATACTTGTGTCTGATTTTTCATCATGAATAAAACAGCCTGAAGATAACTTTATTGTGTGAAAAAACAATTAACAAGGGGGGAAAGGAGGCACATTTAAAGTCTTTCATTTTAAAGATCAATTTTTTAAAAATGCTTAGGAGATTTTAACTTCTGGGCTACATGAAGTGATGGGGACAAAGTTCCCTTCCTTGTTGGAATAACCAAATATTTGATAAGGCACATGAAACAATATTACTAACTACTTAATATTAGACACTGGGTGTCAATGAGCTAAACTGAGCAATGGGAGGCTTTGAGATAATTCCTAGGGTGCACTGGGAAGACAGGCATTGGGTACAGTGTTGTGAATGCTCTGAGTGGAAAAGAGAATGGGAGAGCAAGGACACCACAGTATGGGAGTGTCAGGAGGGCTCACTAGAAAAGAGAAGATTTCGGAGAACCCCAGAGGCCTTGCCACATCCTGAGCATACACACAGTCTCACCAACTCAGTGTGTCACCCCTTAGGAAATTTAGCTGTTACCATCAAACAAAATGTAGACAAAGAGTTGGTAAGTCAGCTTAACTATTTTATAATGCATCATTACCCTTTCCTTTTAAATTATTTTTTTATTCAAAAAATTTTTAATATACCTAGCACTGTTCCCCCTTCCTTCCCTCTTCCCAGTCCTCCCCCAGCTTCTCCCCAGCCCATCCCCTCATCCATTTCTCAGAGAGGGTACGGACTCTCAGGATGAGCCAATGCTATCTGGCATAACCAGTTGAGGCAGGACCAAACCTTTCTTTCCCAGTATCAAGGCTGAGCAAGGTGTTTCTCTGTAGGGAATGAGTTCCAATAATACAGCTCATAAAATAGAAATAAATTTTGGTTCCACTGACAGAAGTACCACAAAGTGCCCATGCCATTTGACTGTCGACCATATTCAGAGAGCTTATTTCAGCCCTATGCAGGTTCCCTGGTTGCCATTTCAGAGTCAGTGAGCTCCCAGTAGCTCAGGTTGGTTGTCTCTGTGGATTTCCTCATCATGATCTTGATCCCTTTGCTCATGTAATCTCTCTTGCCTGTAATAAGGACTAGCCCCAAGATCCAGACTAGCAGTCCCAAATAATCATGCAAAGGCTTATATTAATTACATGCTGTTTGGCTCATGGATCAGGTATATTGCTTGCTAGCTCTTACAACTTAACCCATTTCTATTCATCTATGTTTTGTCATGTGGCTCATGGCTAACTTGTACTCCATTATATCTTGATTCTTGGGCAGTTGAATTGTGTCTCTTCTTGGGCTGCTGGATCAAGTCTCTTTCTGACTCTGCCCTTCTTCCTCTTTACTTATGCTTGAATTTCCTGCCTGCTTATAAGCTGGCTTGCCATAGGCCAAAACAGTTCCTTTATTATCAAATGTTAATTCACAATGTACAAATGACATTTCACATGCCTCCCCTTAACTGTCTAACAAAAAGGAAGCTATTAATTTCAACATAGCAAAATTACATATAACAAAATAGCTATCAAGCAAGTATTAGAATTAGAATTTCTAGTCTCTTTGTATTTAGCAAAATTAAAGAAAATATTCTATCATCTACCTTATTCTTGTGAGTCCAAAGTTTTATATTTAATTTACTCTTTATTATAACTGGTCAAAACTATAATTATAAGAATCTAATCTTCACCTACATCAAAGACCACAGAAGAAGATAATATTAACTGAGGAAATAGGAAGTGCATTGAAAGTAACTTTACAATTCTGGAAATGACGGAGACATCTGGCTGCTTGGACAGTCACCCAAAGTTCCTTTGTAGCAGTGGAGCGGACATCTTCAGCCTAAAGGCCTAGAGTCTCTGGAAGACTTTCCAGTGAAGCAGGAAATTTGAAGGACTGCTCTGCCCATTCTGGCATAATTCATCAGTTACTTCTCTCTCTGCCCTGCAGAATGTCTGACAGTTTTCTCTCTGAAGAAGGAACTAAAAGGACCATCTTGGCTTGTTCTGGCAAAGTTCAGAGGACACTTTCCTATAGATCCTATAAGTCCAGTTTATACAGCATATTATCAAGCAGTCAAGGTAAGAACAATCTCTTGATCAGTGGCTACCTTTTGCCACAAAGTAAACTCCAACTGAAGTTTCTTCAATTCCTATCATTCTCTTGAAGTATATTGGTGCTGCCAGGAGCAGACATGTCTCACTGTCCAAAAAAGTCTAAGTTCTTAAAACATTGTAAATACTGATCGGTTCCGGTTCTGCTTCTGGGACCAGGTGCTGTCTGCAGAGTAAGTCCCAGCAAACTCTGTAGCAGATGCAGATAAAGTCTGCATGTCACCATACCCACAGCTGCTGCTGAGGGAATTTGCACAGCTACCCACCTCGACCTCCAACTGAGCGAACAGATAACTTCTGGGGTCTCTGAAGGACAGACTCAGACCCTGCCCAGAGAGGTGACAGGAGGCACACAAGCCCGAGTGCCACAAGTCACCAGGAGCCATCTAATCGTGAACCACTGAAGCCATGGGCAAACGTCAGGGCAAAAAATTACATAATAATACAAAGAACAACATGGTAACTCCAGAAGAAAGTGGCGATTTTACAAATACAAGACCTGAACTGAGCAATGAAGAGGAAACAGAAGGAAGCAACACCACAAATTCCTTTTAGATGATCATCAAAGCTCTCAAAGAAGATATGAAAAATAGCCTTAAAGAAATAGAAGAAAATACAAACAAAAAATTGGAAGAGATGAACAAATCTATGAAAGAAATATGCCAGGAACTAAAAGCTGAAATGGAAGCAATAAAAAAGGCACAAAATGAGGCAAAGATGGAAATAGAAAATCTGAAGAAAAAAGCTGGAACCACAGATACAAGCATAACAGACAGATTTCAAGAGATGGAAGATAGATAGAATCTCTGAAGTGGAAGACTCAGTAGCTCAAATAGATATATCAGTCAAAGAAAATAGTAAAACTAAAAAAGCCATAACTCAAAATGTTCAGGAAATCTGGGACACCATAAAAAGACCTAATTTGAGAATAATAGGAATAGAAGAAGAAGAAGAAGAAGAAGAAGAAGAAGAAGAAGAAGAAGACCAGCTCAAAGGCACAGATAATGTTTTCAATAAAATCATAGAAGAAAACTTCCCTAACTTGAAGAAGGAAATGAGTATAAAGATACAAGAAGCTTAGAGAACACCAAATAGATATGATCCCAAAAAAAAGTCAGCACGCCACATTATAATCAAGCCACAAAACATACAGAACAAAGAAAAAAAATTAAGAACTGCAAAAGAAAAGGACCAACTCACATATAAAGGCAGACCCATCAGAATAACGCCTGACTATTCAATGGAAATGATGAAAGCTAGAAGGGCTTGGTCAGAAGTTATACAGACGCTAAAAGAGCATGGCTGTCAAACTAGAATACTATACCCTACAAAATTATCAATCACCATAGATGGAGTAAACAAGGTATTTCAGGACAAAGTCAAACTGATAGAATATCTATCTACCAATCCAGCACTACAGAGAGTATTAGAGGGAAAACTCCAACCTAAGGACCCCATATACACCCACGAAATCACAAACAATCAATAATTCCATAGAAGAATACCCTAGAGAAAGGAAATACAAACAAGTTACCACCAAAAATGGCAGGAAATATGAATCAATGGTCACTAAATTCCCTTAATATCAATGGTCTCAACTCTCCTATAAATCATCACACACTAACAAGATGGATACAACAACAGAAGCCATCCTTCTGTTGCCTACAAGAAACACACCTCAACCTCAAAGACAGACACAGGCTTAGAATAAAGGGTTGGGAAAAGGTTTTCCCGTCAATCGGTCCTAAAAAACAAGCAGGGGTTGCAATCCTAATATCTAACAAAGTAGACTTTAAGCTAAAAGCAATTAAAAGGGACCAAGATGGTTACTACTTATTCATCACAGGAAAAATTGGTCAAGAGGAGATTTCAATCTTGAATATTTATGCCCCTAATATAAGGGCACCTACTTATGTAAAAGAAACACTGCTAAAGCTCGAATCCCACATCAATTCTTACACCCTAATAGTGGGAGATTTCAATATCCCACTTTCAACCCTGGATAGATCAACCAGACAGAGTCTCAACAGACAAAAAAGGAGTCTAAAAGAGGTTATGATGCAAATGGATTTAATAGATATCTACAGAAGCTTCCACCCAAAGGCAAAAGAATATACATATTTCTCAGCTCCTCATGGAACTTTCTCCAAAATTAACCACATAATTGATCATAAAGCAAATATCAGCAGATACAAAAAAATGGAAATAATCCCTTGTAACATATCGGACCACCAGGGCCTATAGTTAGAGTTCAACAACATCAAAACCCAAAGAAAGCCTACCAACTCATGGAAACTAAACATCACTCAGCTGAACCAGGTCAAGGAAGAAATTAAGAAAGAAATCAAAGTCTTCCTAGAATTCAGTGAAAATGAATCTACAAAGTATCCAAAATTGTGGGACACAATGGTCTCAACTCTCCTATAAATCATCACACACTAACAAGATGGATGAAAGGTAGAAGGGCTTGGTCAGAAGTTATACAGAGTCTTAAGAGGAAAATTCATAGCGCTAGATGCCTATATGAAAAACCTAGAGAAATCCCACACTAGAGACCTAACAGCACAGCTGAAAGCCTTAGAACAATTAGAAGCAAACTCACCTAGAAGGAGTAGACGGCAGGAAATAAACAAACTTAGAGCTGAAACGAATACAATTGAAACAAAAAGAACAATACAAAGAATCAATGAATTTAAGAGTTGGTTCTTTGAGAAAGTTAACAAGATAGATAAGCCCTTAGCCAAACTAATCAAAAAACAGACAGAGGGTGTTCAAATCAATAAAATCAGAAACGAAAAGGGGGACATAACAACAGACCCCCAGGAAATACAGAGAATTATCAGATCATATTTTGAAAATCTGTGTTCCACAAAAATGGAAAACCTAGAAGAAATGGACAGCTTTCTGGACAGGTAGCATCTACCAAAATTAAATGAAGATCAGATTAATTAACTAAACAGGCCTATAACCCTTAAGGAAATTGAAGCTGTCATTAAAAACCTCCCCAAAAATAAAAGCCCTGGTCCAGATGGTTTCAGTGCCGAATTCTACCAGACATTCAAAGAAGAATTATTTCCATTACTCCTCAAACTATTACACACAGTAGAAACTGAAGGAATATTGCCAAATTCCTTTTATGAGGCCACAATCACCCTAATACCCAAGCCACTCAAAGACACAACAAAGAAGGAGAATTGCAGACCAATTTCCCTCATGAATATTGATGTGAAAATTCTCAACAAAATTTTGGCAAACCGTATACAACAATGTATAAAAGATATCATCCACCACGGCCAAGTAGGCTTCATCCCAGAAATGCAGGGCTAGTTTAACATACGAAAAACTGTAAATGTTATCCATCATATAAACAAACTAAAGGAACAAAACCACATGATCATATCCTTAGATGCTGAAAAAGCCTTTATGATTAAAGCCCTGGAGCGATCAGGAGTACAGGGAGAATACCTAAATATAATAAAGGCGATTTACAAGAAGCCAACAGCCAGTATCAAACTTAATGGAGAAAAACTCAAAGCAATCCCACTAAAGTCAGGAACTAGACAAGGATGTCCTCTCTCCCCTTATCTAGTCAATATAGTTCTCAAAGTTTTAGCTAAAGCAATAAAGGAACAAAAAGAGATTAAGGGGATAAATATTGGAAAAGAAGAAGTGAAGCTATCTCTATTTGCAGATGATATAATTGTATAAACAAGTGACCCACAAAATTCTTCCAAGGAACTGCTACAGCTGATAAACACCTTCAGCAATGTAGCAGGATACAAGATAAACTCAAAGAATTAGAGCCCAAAACCTTGAATAACCCTATCAAAAAATGGGGTACAGATCTAAAAAGAGAATTCTCAGCAGAGGAACTACGAATGGCTGAAAGGCACCTGAAAAAGTGCTCTTATTCTTTAGCCATCAGAGAAATGCAAATCAAAACAACTTTGAGATACCACCTAACACCTGTTAGATTGGCTAAGATAAAAGGCACAGATGACAGGCTATGTTGGAGAGGATGTGGAACAAGGGGAACACTCCTCCATTGTTGGTGGGAGTATGAGCTTGTTCAGCCACTTTGGAATGCAATATGGTGGTTTCTCAGAAAATTGAGAATCAATCTCCCCAAGGACCCAGCAATACCACTTCTGGGTGTATACCCTAAAGATGCACATTCACACTCCAAAGGTATTAGCTCAACTATGTTCATAGCAGCATTATTTGTAATAGCAAGAACCTGGAAACAAACTAGATGTTCCTCAACTGAAGAATGGATTAACAAACTGTGGTACATCTACACAATGAAATACTACTCAGCAGTAAGAAAAAATGATATCCTAAAATTTGCAGGCAAATGGATGGATTTGGAGAATATCCTCCTGAGCGAGGTATCACAATCTCAGAAAGATAAGCAGGGGATGTATTCACTCATTAGTGGTCTCTAAACAAACAAACAAGAAAAAAAGCCAAGCATGCCTAAGCTGCAAACCACAACCACTGAACAGCTTGGAATCAGAGACACTCTGGACTGACCCTTCGGATCCCACTCTAACTATATGAAGACCTGACTCCCTCTAGAGGGAAGGGGGACAAAACTGGATTTGGCCAGGAGTGGAGACTGATCCAAGCATTACTGGGTCAATGGGACCATAGGACTGTCTGCTCCCTGCCCAGGGAGGGGATGGGGAGTTGTGGAGAAGAAAAAAATGAACTGATGTGGTGGGAGGGGGAAGGGACCTTGAATAAGGAAATACAGGTTTGGAAAAAAAATTCAGAGGGAAAGCTGAACACAAAGTATATATATGTGTAGCAATCTTATTTGCATTATCACCCTTGATAAGTCATCCTTATGATTTTTATCTTCTTTATAGTTATTGTTAACTTTTCAGCATTTTAAATTCATTTTTCTGTTTTTCTTGATAAATATAAAATAAATAAAGAAGAAAAAAAAACATTGTAAATGCCATATTCTGTAGGTCTTTAAAGATTATCTATCTAATTGAAATATATCATTGTATAAAAAATAATTAACTTTAACTTGTATTTTTATATGTGTTACAATTTTAAATGAGTCACATGAACATAGTATCTTAAACAAGAGTAGAAATATACATACAGCATAACAAAATCAACATTAAGTTTGTACCAATAAATCAAAATCCATACCAATGTAAAGTATTTTGAGATTAATAGATGTACTATTGAGGACAGGGATAGTAGGAGGTTTGGGTTGTATCCTGGTTATCCTTTTGCTTTACATCTAAAACTCACTTATGAGTGAGGGCATACCATGTCTTTCTTTCTGGATCTTACCTCACTCAGGATGATACTCTCCAGATCCATTCATTTGCCTGTACATTTTAGGATGTCTTTTTTTTTAATTGCTAAGTAGAAATTTATTGTGTAAATGTAAATCTATTCTTTAGTTGAGGGAAATCTAGGCTGTTTCTAGGTTCTGGCTATTATGAAGAAGATTAATATGAACATAGTTGAACTAATACCGTTGGGTTAGGGTTAGGGTTAGGGTTATACAAGTTCACACTTCCACCATCAATGGAGTTCCCCTGACTTCAAATTCCTTCTAGCATAGGTCTTCATCTGTGTTTTTAATCTTAGCTAACTGGCAGGTATAAAATGGTGTCTCAGAGTAGTTTTGATTTATGTTTCTCTAATAGCTAAGGATGTCGAGCAATTCTTTAAGTGTCTTTCAGTCATTTGGAGTTCTTCTGTTGAGAATTCCCTATTTAGCTCTGAACCCCATTTCTTAATTGGCTTCTTTGGGATTTTTTGATGTCTAGTTTGATTGGTGAAGATCTTTTCCCATTCTTTAGGCTGTTTGGATTTATGTGGAGGTCTTTGATCCACTTGAATTTGAGTTTTGTGCATGGTGATAGATATGGATCTCTTTGCATTTTTTTTATGCCACTATCCAGTTATAACTGTACCATTTGTTGAAGATGCTATCTTTTGTTCACCATATATTTTTGACCTCTTTGTCAAAAACCAGTTGTTCATAGTTGTGTGGGTGAATGTCAGGATCTTTGATTAAATTTCATTGATTCACAAGTCTATTTCTATGCTGATACCAAGCTGTTTATATTACTGTAGTTCTACAGTAAAAATTAAAGTCAGGACAGTGATGCCTTCTGAAGTTCTATTATTTAACAAAATTGTTTTGCAATCCTGTTTGTTGTTATTCTATATGAAGTTGAATATTGTTCTTTTGAGGTCTGTAAAGGATTGCATTGGGATTCTGATGGAAAGTGCATTGAATCTGTAGATTGCTCTTAGTAAGAATGCCATTTTTACTTTGTTGATTCTACCTATCTAAAAGCATGGGAGATCTTACCATTTTCTGATGTCTTCATTAATTTCTTTCTTCAATGACTCAAAGTTCTTGTCATACAGGTCTGTCACTTCTTTGGTTAGAGTTAGCCCAAGATATTTAATGTTATTTGCAGCTATTATAAATGGTATATTAAATATAAATAAATATTTCCCTTATTTCTTTTTTAGCCCTTTTATCATTTTTATATAGGAGGGCTATTAATTTATTTTAGTTAATCTTGTATTCTGCTACATTGCTGAAGGTGTTTATCAATTGTAGAAGTTCCCCAGTAGAATTTTTGGGGGTCAGTTATGTATATAATCATATCATCTGCAAATAGATAGTTTGACTTCTTCATTCCAGTTTGTGTCCCCTTAATCTTCTTTTGTTCTTTTATTGCTTTTGCTAAAACTTCTAGAACTATGTTGGATAAGTGGACAGCCTTGTATTGTTACTTATTTCAGTGGGATTGCTTTGAGTTTCTCTCCATTTAGCTTGATGTTGGCTGTTGGCTTGCTGTATATCGCCTTTACTATATTTCAGTATTTTCCCTGTATTCCTGATCTCTCCAGGACTTTTTTCATGAAGGAGTGTTGGATTTTATCAAAGGATTTTTCAGCATCTAACAAAATAATGATGTGTTTTTTTTCCTTTCAGATTGTTTATGCGATGGATGAGATTCACAATCTTTTTTATGTTGATCCATCCCTGTATCTCTGCGATGAAGCCTCCTTAATCATAGTGGATACTTTTTTTGATATGTTGTTTAATTTCATTTGCCATAATTTTATTTAGTATTTTTGAATCAATTTTCAGGAGGTAGATTGGTCTGTAATTTTCTTTTTTTTTGTTGCATTTTGTGTGGTATGACTGTCCTATTGACTATAACCTCATAAAAATAGAGTTTAGCAATGTTCCTTCTGCTTCTATTGTGTGGAACAATTTGAGGAGTATTAGTTTTAGTTCTTAGAAAATCTCACACATGTCAGTGTCTTTCAGTCATTTGGAGTTCTTCTGTTGAGAATTCCCTATTTAGCTCTGAACCCCATTTCTTAATTGGCTTCTTTGGGATTTTTTGATGTCTAGTTTGATTGGTGAAGATCTTTTCCCATTCTTTAGGCTGTTTGGATTTATGTGGAGGTCTTTGATCCACTTGAATTGTGCTGAAACCATCTGGCCCTGGGCTTTTTTTTTTCCACCCCTGAGAGACTTAATAACAGCTTGTAATTCCTTGGGGGTTATAGGTTTATTTAGGTTATTTATCTGGTGTTGATTTAATTTTAGTATGTGATACCTGTCCAGAAAGCTGTCCATTTCTTTTAGATTTTCCAATTTTGTGGAGTACAGGTTTTTGAATTATGACCTAATGATTCTCTGGATTTCCTGGATGTCTATTGTTATATCCCTCTTTTAATTTCTGATCTTGTTAATTTTGATATTCTCTTACTGCCTTTTGGTTAGTATGAATAAGTGTTTGTCTATCTTGTTGACTTTCTCAAAGAACCAACTCTGTGATTCACTGATTCTTTGTATTGAGTTTGAGTCCACCCTGGTCTATAGAACAAGTCCCAGGACAGCCAGGTCTTTACAGATAAACCCTGTCTCAAAACTTCCTCAAGCAAAAAAGTACTAATTTAGTATAGGCTCTAAACTGTTACAATTTTAACATTGCAGAGACATGACAGAGCTGGCAACTTTGAGGAATTAATGACTAACCAGAGTTTGAGTTCTAGAGTGAAATAAGAACAGAGAAAAGTGAGGCTATGACCAGAATACCTAGTTGTCAACCTTTGATCTTTTTGTGAGCAGCTTATACTCTGAATAGTTCAATATTTTAATAAAATTTTAGGAGACCTTCCCTTTAACCTTGAATTGATTCCTTGGGATCTTAACATCTAGCATACTTCCTCACAAGCCATTCAATGCTCGTGTTTGGTTTGAAAGAAAATAGCCTCATAGGTCATATGTTTGAATGCTTGATCCGCAGCTAGTAGAACTGTTTGAAAAGATTTAGGAGGTGGGACTTGTTGAAAGAGGTGTATCCCTGGGGATGGGATTTGAGCTTTCAAATGCCCATTTCATTCTCAGTTATCTCTCTCTCTACCTCATGCTGGTAGATCAGATGTAAGATCTTAGCTACTGCTCAAGCAACAAGATTTACTGCTACCATGCTCTTTGCTATAATGTCCTTGAACTCTAAACCTCTGGAATTGTAAACCCTAACAAATGCTTACTTCTACGAGTTGCCTTGGTCTTGGTATCTTAGCATAGCAATAGAAAAGTAACCAAGACAGCATCCTTTTATAGAGATAAAAACCCAAGAAAGATATGTTTCTCCTTATCTATTGTACATTACTTTTCTGAGACAAATCCTATCAGGGAGAATAGCTTGAGGATTGCCCCACTATGTGCCAAGATGCAGAATAGAGGGAGCACCTGATGACTAGAGCAAGTATTTTTACTTAAATCTCTTTGTAATGAGCTGTGCTTTCTCTCTCCCAGCTTCTGACCTCTAACAGTATTTTTGAAAGAAACAGAGAAAGAGAAAAAGAAAGAAAGAAACAAAGAAAGAAAGAAAGAAAGAAAGAAAGAAAGAAAGAAAAGAGAAGGAAAATCTTTAGAAGCCACCACTCCTAGCCTACATGTTTATAAACTTCTTTTCTGTTTATTTGCTCCTGCATTTCCATATCATCTCATAATTTGGGCTTTTCCTAAATATTGCCTCAGTCTTTTCATTTTATCTTCTTGGTTTATGAAGAGATATAGAACATTTTCTTGGCAATAAAAGTAATCTGCAAAAAATATGTATATATGCATTTGTGACTCTGTATTAATTTATAAATAGCTTCACTTAAACATTTTACATGTACACATATTTTAACATGTGAGCCATATCACCAGCCTAGATTTACAATTTCTAAAGAATAAATTATTTTAAAGCTGTCAATTAAGGAAAAAATTATCTGTTATGACCTAAGTAGCAGTAATAACAATATCATGTGGGCTAGGGTTGGTAGAAGGGTTTGTCTTGTACAAGATTTGATTCCCAGAAAAACAAAAGACAGCATAATCTATTCTATGCTGATCTGTGCTTGCAAAACATCCAGGCAAAACTAAGCCAATGAGAAAAAAAATGATCTCATGGAAAGATGTTCATTGGTGGCCAAAAGAAGCTTTAAGAAGACAGAAAATATAGCCTCAATGTAACATGGTAGCCTGGACAGCACTACTTTGACTTTAGATAGAAACTGTGCCTAAGGCAAGCAGATTCTTGAAATCACATTTAACATGAATCCAGGAATGTTGGGCATGTCTGTGACAGAAGCAAAAGGCACTTGAGACATTTTAGAGGGTTAAAAATGACAAAAAACAAAAAACAAAAACAAAAACAAAAACAAAAAACTTCATGCTCATAAAATGACAAAGAAACTAAAAGTCTTATATGAGGTCATATTTAGAGGTGAATTCTTCTAAACATCTTAATTTGTTCCTCTCACACGAAGTAAGGAGAAGGATAAGACAGGCCAGGGACTGGCCACTTTAGGAGAAAACAGAGAAAATCACTAAGATAGATGTGGAAATTGGTTCAGAGATAACACAAAGGTTTTTTTTTTTGTTTTTTTTTTTTAACACAAAGGTTTTTTGTTTGCCACGTGAATGGAGGCATGCTGTCACTATCCCATGAATACTATTAATTAGTTACAGGCCCAATGGCAGGGTTGTACCAGTTCACTTTTCACCTCTCCAGAGCTGTAATGGTGGCTGGTATCCAGCACATGCTGAATATGTTTGCTAACTGATCAGAGTCAGCTAGAAGATATTACATGGGAAAAAATTAGAAACAATAATGTAGTGAAATGTCTACATAATATGCAATAGACATGTAAATGGCTTGGAGATTTAGAAAGGGGGAGTGGGGCAGAGGGCAAACCCATGCCTGTGTCTGTAAGTGAGAGCGTACAGAATGTCAACTTCCTTTACTTCAGCAGATGTCTTAGAGCTGGGCAGGGGAAGAAGGCTAGAGGGAGTGGGGGCTTGCACAGTGAGACACTTCTTATTATTGAAAGGTCTTAGGAGAGTGTGAAAATGTCAAGGTGCTTGATGGATTACACAAATAGCAGTGACAGACTTATGACTATAACAAAAGACTAAACCATCTTTTATTTAATCTTAAATATCATTCTAGACTATTTGAATTCTGCATATTATGGGCTAGAACCCAAATATGACTGGACAAAAGTGAACTGTCCTGGCTATACCACTAATCAGTCACAGCTTTCAGAGAGTTAAAGCAGAGCCTAGATGAGCCTGTGTTTCTTTATCTGTAAAATTTTAACACCCTCAGCACCAATCTCATACGGATGCCATGAAGATTAAATCTTTTAGACCTTTAAACACTCAAACTACATTAAGTACTCTATATTAATTATATTATTACTTCTAACACTTAAGATAAAGGGGCTATTGTCAGAGGACATGTTCATGAGAATAAACATACTTTATAAATTTATTTTTCTTTCATTTTGATTTTTGTGTTAAGTATGTGTGCCTATATGAGTTTACATGTCCCACCTGTACATGACTAAAGTCCAGAAGAGGCCATCTGATTCCCTGAAACTGAAGAGTTAAATGGTTATAGCTGCTTTGTGGAAGGAACTGAACCTGGTTCCTCTGCAAAAGCAGTAAGTGTCCTTAATCACTGAGTCATCTCTATAGTCCCAATCCACCTCCCTCTCAAAAGAAGAAAAAACTGAATTGTTCATTCAAAAGCACATTTGAAGAGTGGCAATGATACTTCATAAAATCCACAGTTCTACTCCTGAGGATGATTATGGCAAACTGCCTGGAAGAGGTTTAACTTGGAGAAACATGTATACATTATACCCTCAAAAACTTGTGCTAAAAGTATTTACAGCTAATATTTTTATTAATTGGTAAAAACTTCACTATGAAGAAATATTCTCTAAAAATGTTGTTTTAGGAGAAAATGAAGGAACTTTTCATCTAAATACTTACCTTACAGGTGAAATTGATGCTGAGAGAGTCAGTGAACTGAACAAAGTCACATGGCTTACATTTATCAGCCAAATAGACTCACATTTTGAGGGTATCAGATGCACTTGAAGTTGGAAGGCTACTTCTTCACATTGTTTCTACTTCTGAATTGGTCATTGTGGTACAAGTAGGGAGTTCCCTGTTCTTGTTCAGGTGTTGCCATCCCCTCCTGTCCACCTGGAGCCAGCGGTATTCTCAGAGGGTCAGCCAGTTTTCTTGATTCTTAAATTGGGGTCAAAGTGAATGTATTTCTTTAAGATTACAAAGCACAAATCAAACTACTGGGGCTGCAAGACTAACATTTGTCTTTATAGTTTTGGTGTTATTTTGTTTTTTAGCTGAAATGCCTATGAGTTATGCAAGAGTTCTTGTATTTGAGATTCTCATTGCCTGCCTTCTAAAGACATTTCATTTGTAATGAGTTCTGAGGTGTTCACATGGCTATGCCTTTGTCTTGCAGGACCTGTACTTCTTTTGTGTAACTAACTGTTTTACCATCAACTTCCAAACACCCAGCAGCTGCTTCCCAAATGACTACACAGAGGTTTATATTAATTATAAATGTTTAGCAGTTAGCTCAGTCTTTTTGATAAATAGCTTTTACAATTAAAATAACTCATAAATTTTACCTATGTTTAGCCATATGGCATGGTACCTTTTCTTAGTAGGATGTTCTCACCTTGCTTCTTATGCATCTGGAAAGTAACTGAGGCAACTGAGGGCAAGAGCAGTTTCTTTGACCACATGGATAGCTTTTGTCATAAATCAAACAAACTCCTTATGGAATTTCTTCAATGCCCATCATCTCTGAAATAGATCAGTATTGCCAGGAACAGATGTTTTTCACTATCATAAAAAGCCTTAGGTTATTAAACATACTAAATGTCATATTCTGTAAATATTTGAAATGTTTGAAAATTATCTAAATATGTCTGTGTATGACTTTGAAAACATACCTAACATTACTATAGGTTTAACTGCTATAGATGATTATTAATATGTATTTCTTAATTATATATTACATTTTTAAAAGAGCTGTATCAACATAATACCCTAACCAAGAGCAGAAATAACATAACAAAATTAACTTTAAATGTAAATCAATAAACCAAAATCCATACCAATACAAAATATTTCAGATTGATAATTGTTTTTTAGATTAAAGTAGATTCAATAATCTACCCTTTGTCCTGCCATTTCTGTATCTCCCTTTTCTTTTTAAAATGAGATCCCTAAATTTACTCTCCTTTGTTCAGCTTTTTTCCTGAGCATTGTTAATAACAACTTGCATCCAACCTCACTTAATACATAACCCATTTTTTGTGAATATAGTTATAATTCTATCTATATTACTTCCTGATGATTAAGGACACTGGTAGTTTTGGGGAAAGCTTGATAAAAATCAAGATAATTGCTATGACTTGATTGGAGTATTCTCTGAGGCTAGATCATCTCAGTCAGCAGCCTTGGAGCTGTTCTAGATGCTGGGCCACCTGGGTCATCTATTTTCATTTGTGTCTGTTCTCCTTATTTTGAAAATGCATAAACTTTTAAAGGTAACATACATATCTGCATTAATATAAGTATAGATTATACACTGTATACAAATAAGGCAAATATGATATTTTGTTATGAGTTTGAGCAGGTAAAATATACATTACATGTCTTATAGTTATTCTAGGTTTATTTTTTTTATGTCTGTAGTAGAGGGTCTTACTCAATCAAACTTGATTTTCCTTAACCCAAAATGAATCCAGAGAAATTCATTTTTTTGTAGAAATAAAAGCAGAACATCTTTCCCCAAGTAACATATCTTTTAATTTAAATTTTGAAGTCAAAATATTTTTTAAATAGGTTGGTTTAATCTAGCAGCTTTCATAGTCAAATGTCTCAGCAATTATCATTTGTTCACTAGTAGTCAAAAATTATAAACAACATAATAACTTACAATATTCAGACTCTCTGTATATTCTTCATCTTTATATGGTTTATTATATTTTTTATCACTCTATTTCTTTTTTAAGGACTTTACCCTTTTTCTTTTGCCTGCCAAGCCTACATATATTTTTAAACACATGATAATTTTTTTTTCATACTTTAGTATTCCTTTATTCTCCTTTGCCCAACAGTCTGAACTGTCTATAATACTTGGAAAAGAGAAATACTAACAGACGATTATATACTTTCCACATGACAAAAGGGGAAGTCAGAGCCTCTCATAGCCTCACCACTGTCTTCTACAAAGTTAAAGCCCTTGCAACTTGTGTAAACTTCTTCTGAATTTATGGGTGTTGTTTAATCTTAGTTGGTTACTCTGGCTTATGTTAATGTCTTTAAATTTCTCTGAATAGTATATTTAAACTTTGAAATACTATGTCCCAGTGGTTAATGTACTTAGATACAATATTGTAGATATATGAAAAATGTGGTTTGCCAAATCACAATGAGCATTGCCTTTTTCTTATATTAACCTTTTTTTCTATCAATAATATTTTTCTTTTCCATGAACAAAATAATTTGAAGTGGCACTACCTTCAAATAACAGCCTCAATTTTTCTATCTAATAAGAACAGTATTAAAATGAAATTGTAGTGGACAAGTTAAATTCTATATGTAATGTCAGAATCTCATTGTTCTGAATGTGGGGACATGGAATCTAGTGCTAGAAGCAGGTAGCAGAAAAAGCTACAGGGTAGTCTGCTAGTGATTTCTAAAATTTTTCATGATCAAGGATTTACTTGTGAGTTATTGAGTGTTAACTTTCAGCTGTCATGAGCAGATCTTGTCTTCTCGACCTGGAATCTAAGAACCTGAAAGAATAGGGAAGAGTACAGTCTAATGCGGAACAAGTTACTTCAGTGTCAGTGTAATTCTCGATAGAAATTTAACAAAAAAGCAAGGCTCCAAGGAAGGGTGTTGAATTCAGAAGAAATCATGATCAGAAAGAAACACATGTAAATAACTACCAGTAGCACATACTAAATATTAAGAATACAAATCTTTCCTAGAAATTTCTCAGGAATGACCACTTTAAACACAATTCTATCTGGGAAAGCATGAAAGCAAGGCAGAAGGCCATAGCCAGATTCATAGGACACTATCCAGGTTGAGTTTTAGGGCTATGCATTCAACAAGAACAAACATGTCTTGTAAATTGAATGTAAATATTTGTTACAGGAGCTACAAAATCACATCTAAGTACAATCCAGAAAACAAATTGACCTTAGATAAAAGGCTCTCTGTCTTTTTTTCCTGGAGCCTATTTCATAGTTCCCCAAGTCATTGTTCAGCATGTGTCATTCTTTTTTTTTTCACATATATTTACATATTATTAACATCTTAAAAAGCTGGACATAAAATATTTAGAGTTTTTTTTTTTTGTCTGAATCTGCTTTTACTGCATGTCTCGATCTTTTTCTGGCAAAATGAGCCTTTAAATTGCTAAATGGCATGTCTAGGACTAAAACAGCAGCTTTGGTAGCTGCCTCTACCCAGATCCTTGGTCTGTGAAAGCATAGCTTTATGGCAGAGGTATAGCAGGAGCCACATTTACTGCCACAACTCTGGGGATTTTCTGTGTCCATGCCACTACCAAGTTGTGGGCCATCTACTGCTCATAAATCTTTATTTAACTATTTGACAATAAAGCCTCTTAAAAGAGCCATGTAGTTTTTGCTGTTAACATTGAGTCAGGAAACTGTCTCTTAAAGTAGCCATGCCATTGCTAATAGAGTCCATCAGAGAAAAGACAGTTACTAAGAAGCTGTGCTTGATTCCATTCTTGTGTGTCTAGAATCTTTTTTTTAAGCTTTGTCAGGTTTTATGCAGAAATTTCAGCCACACTTAGAATACCATATATATGCAGACATTACCTGTCCTGATTGCCCAATCCCAAATAAACACAGAGAGGTTTATATAAATTATAAATGCTCAGCCAATAGCTCAGGCTTCTTACTAACTAGCTATTACATTTTAAATTAACCCATATTTATATTTAAGCTTTGGTACATGGTGGTACACTTATTAGCATGGCACATTTATCTCTGGTTTCCTCTTCATCTGGGTGGCATCTCCTCACTCCACTGTTCTCCTTACTATCATCTTTAGTTTGGCTATAGGCCAACCAGCATTTTATTAGACCAATTTGAGTGACATATCTTTACAGTATACAAGAAGATTATTCCTCTCGTACGGCAAGATCTCATCATCTTCACACCACTGGCTGTTCTTCTGTCATCTTCTAAAATGCCATAGCTCCAGATAGACATAGAGGGTAAGGCTACTGAAGATGAGAGCAATTCTAGCCAGTGGCTGTTTGAGGAGCCCTACAACATGGAGAAGACCACAGAGAAGAAAACTAGCTTCAACACTGCATGACAACTGACCTTCCTTCCAATTCTCAAAGCATTAGCTTCACTATAACCCAAACCACTTCCTATTTAGACATCAACCAGTTCTGCATGAGAAATTTAATGAGTACAGTGTCAACACTTCGTAAGAGTACAACACTGTAGCCTTCCAAGTGAAGAATAACATATCCTTCTCACTTGCTTAAGTATATTTGCGAATTTTTTTTATATTAACTGACACTGGGGAGCTGTCTCAGTGGTAAATAGTACATGTTGCTCTTGCAGAGGCCCCAGGTTTAATTGCTAGCAGTCACACACCAGCCTACAACTGTCCATAACTCAAGTTCCAATGCCCTCTTCCGACCTCTGTGGGCACCAGTCATGTACATGGTATACAGACCTGTATGCAAGCAAAACAAACACATAAAATAAAATGAATAAACTTACATTAACTGCCAATCAATGGCCCCAGGCTCAAACTACTTTTCTCCTATCTCTTGGGTGTAGTTCTGCACTGAAGACAATAATAAGTCTTTTTCTTCTCCCTTGATATCCCATTGCAGAATATCAATTGTAACAGCTCTAGAAACACTTAATGAATGTCAGAATTGTGCTTCAGAGGAGAATACAACATTTCTGTGGTTCTGGAGTTTTGCAGAGTTCCAAATGAGAAAAACATCAACAAGAGCTCAAGTTAGGCAGCTTCATAAGCCAGCCAAGGGCTTCAATGGACTGTGACATGTGACAAACCCAGGTAACAGGGGAGCTGTTTCAGGAAATCAGAGCAGCCTAGGTGGCAGGACAGGACTATGACTCTCCATAGAAGAAGCAAATCCAGTTTAGAGGAAACTGAGTGCTATACTAAGAATTAACAAGAAAAATAGGTAGAAAAGTTGGACTCCAGAGTCTCATTTGACACAGCATCATCCAGCACCAGAGAAGGTGCAAGCTCTTTCTGTACTGTCTGAGCATGTGTTGCTTCAGGAATCAGAGAGTAGATTTAACACAGATTATGACTCTCAGTGTACACGATCTGACAATCTCAATGAAAGCTCTTAGCAAATGCAGTGGGAGTGCCCCTACCCCAACATCGCTTTAGAGCAATGACAGAGTTCAGGGATGAAGAACAGCTGGCCACCTACAAAAAAAATTGCTCAGTCTCCGTATCTTACTAAAATTCTTAGTAGGAATCACATGATAAATAATACATCTTCCATGTCATTAGCATTTATACATATTCAGTGGTTTGTAATTTAAAATTATATTGTGTTATGTGTTAGACAGTGTACTAAGTTCTTCAGGTTCAGAAACATCTGAGAAGTCTCTGTATTTCTCATGAGTTTATAATCTATCACAAGTGGCTAGAGAAGGCTGAGTGTGTGGTGAGGCTCCATGAGGGTCAACCAATGCTAATTTATAGACCAGGCTAGGAAGAGAATCTCAACTGATGTAGACCAGAGTTTTCTAGGAAAAGGGCTCCAGACCAAGAACATAGAATGCAAATTTTAAAGAGAGAAAGGAGCAGGTTCATTTCATGAACTTTGAGATGACTGAAATCTGAATGAATGTGCTCTTCTTGTCTTGGCTATAAAGTCTATCTTTTGTAGTAATATTTTCATAGAAAACAAAACACTAATCTATCAAAAGCTTTGTACTATAGTTGATCATATACAGAGTAACAGAATCCCTAAAAGTCCTCTTTAAACATTTTGTGAGCACAGGATCCCTTAGAAGTAGAGCCTGAGGCAGGAATTAGAAAACATGTGAGTCATTCATGGAGTGTTCTCCAGAAGTCATAAAGAAAAAACAAACAAACAGGGTAACAAGACAGATGCTGCTAAGCAGTGAAGGAGATTTCAGTACAAAAAAAGCCTTGAGTCTATGCACTCAAGAGCTACAGCAGAAGTCATAGAGGCATTGTCATGCGCTCTGTGATCTCAAATAGTCTCAGGCCTTTGTTCAACCTATGACTCCATTATTTTAGCCACACAATGGCATCCAGAGCTAAGTGATATAAATACAGCCTCTTCAGAAAGTCAAGAGGAAAAGAAAGTGTGAATGTATATGCTAACATTCTTGTCAGTATTGCTAGCGTGCTGTGTGTGTGTGTGTGTGTGTGTGTGTGTGTGTGTGTGTGTGTGTGTGAGATGAGGAAAGTAGTCAAGCATCCTGCTTTCCCAGGGATAAATTCTATAAACCATGGGTTCTCAGATGGAGGTCTGAAATGTGGGCTGCTATGTCTCAGAAAGCCTGACAGCATGAATTGGCCTTTTCTTCATCCAAAGTGAATCACAGATTCCTGAAAGAATCATAAAGTTGGTTTTGCAGTTGTCTGGCGGTCAGGTCAAAGGACAGTGTTTTTCTGTCCTGTGATTGGGGTTGGGATGACATACTCCTACAGTGAATTTTGTGGGGTCATAAAAACAGAGAAGCAGAGCAGAACCCTCCTCTGCACGTCTCCTGCATCTACCTCTCCCTCCAAGATCTGATCTTTCAAAAAAATCACTTTATATATTACAGTATTTTAATTTTCATGTTTATATTGTTTCCTAAACATACTAGTTTGAAGTACTCTTAATTATCTTGTACAGTGTACAATATAAGGATGTATTGGTGTTTCTGTTTAGAGTTGGTTTTCCTTTCATGGCCTTAATAAGATACCTTCTCTTATGAATAGTAAATAGAGAATCTAATTATCCATGGCTCTTACAATGCAATAATGGCTTATATTTCATGATTTGGAGAGTAGGAGGTCATGTAATATATGTTTATAAACCACTTTTGTGTTTCTGAGATTGTTCTTGATCCTGATGGATGTTATGGAGAGAAAGTAGAAATGACTCCCTCTTTTGTAAAAATAACAAAGTAGTGGAAATCAATAAAAAAGACAAGTTAAAATATCCCACATTCAAAGGTAGAGTCACCGTGTTCAAAGGCATGAGGCAGTGTACAGATGAATGACCTCAGGAGACTCTTGAATCCTTATGGAGCAAATAATATTTCATTCCCAGGAGAGTGTGGCTAAATGCATATTATGGTTATTTTAATGCAACTTTTGTCACTTAGAGTTCATAGAAAAATGAGTAAGTGACTCACAACATTCAAGGGATCTGACACTCTTTTGGAAAGCACAGATGTAACAAGATCTGTGCAGTGTGAGCCTAATGCTTACACTTAGACTTCTC
>PVIH01010956.1:67500-71918 GCA_004025045.1 Sigmodon hispidus
TAGAATATTTATGTATAATACTGTGTCTACCATGTTTGAGATCAAAGCACCTGTTAAAACAGTTAACCACTACAGAGGTAGAAGAACAGAGAGTGGTGAAGGGAGTGCCTATGTGGCTCCTCTTCTATCCCAGAGAAGCACATGACTCATCCTTTGTACTGTTTGCCAAATTGCCTAATGGATAGGATGTCACTGGTCATGATTCAATGTTGTGATGTAATTTAAGAAGCACAGTTTTGATGCTAAGGGCAATCTGTGGTCACCTAGGCTTTGCCACCAGATGGTCTGCTATTGAAACTGGTCACTTCCCTTCTTTGGTTAGCATTTTCTCATTGTTATAATGAGAACTTTAGCAGGCTATCAATAAGAACAGTTCTAAAGCAGAAGCAGTATAGGGGAGAGGACTCAGTGGTTAAATTACCCCACAATCATGAGAACTAAAGTTCAGATCTACACAGCCCGTGTAATGGTGGGTGGGTATGGAGACTGGCCTGCAATTTCAGCCTCTGAAGGCAGCAAGCAACAGGAATCTATAGAGCAAGCTGGCTATTGTACTAGCCACGGTAATAAACTCTGTGTTTGACTGAGAAATCCTGCCTCATTGATAATGTAAAAAGCAACCAAGGATGTTTCTGAACATAAACCTTGGGTTTTGCCATGCATGTATACACAGGTGTCCATACGCCCCCTTACACATGTAAAATATGCACATATACACAACTACATTCCACATACACACATATGAAAATGGAATTTTCATTTTAAATAAAACAATAACATCCTAGATCTTTACTTTTTGTTCTCCAAAGTTTTCCATTTGTTGCTTTGCCATTTATAGCAAATGCTTCCTCAGGGTTAATGGACTTCACCAACATGCGGTGATGTAATATAAGGCAAATACATTTAATGATAGTGACATCTGATTAGAAGGTTGTGCTTAGGAACCATAGATAAAGCCTTAATATTTTGTGAGTGAGTCCTAGGTCAATGTTCATTTGGGGTAAAATGGCCTGTATGAGGTCTGAACTAAGGAAAAGTTGCAGAAGCCTGAAAATATTTTTGTTCCTTCCAGTCAAAGAGAGCAGTTGCTGTGGAATGTATCTCACTTCCAGGAACAACATAGTGCAGGGGAAGTCAGATAATGTGTTTCTCAGATTAGTCCATGGCTATAGAAAAAGAGGAAAGAATTATCCACATGTTCCTTTTGGTAGATTGAATGTAACTGACCTCCATAATCTCAAAGGAAGGGGCACTATTGGGAGGTGTGGTATTGTTAGAGGAAGTGTGTCATTGTAAGGTAGGATTTGAGGCCTTGTAAATGTGCAAGATACTGCTCAGTGTCTCAGTCCATTTCCTATTGCCTTCTTATCAAGGTGTAGCCAGCGTAAGGTCTGTCTTCATATCATCATGTTACCTGCTCTGATGGTTACAAACTGAACCTCTGAAACTGTGAGTGAGCCACCCCAATTAAATGTTTCCTTTATAAGAGTTGCTGTGGCCCTGGTTTCTCTTCACAGCAACAGAAACCCTAAGATACTCCTGTTTCATACTGGGAAAAAAAAAAAAAAAACATTTTATTCTAGAGAGCTCATAGTCCCCATGTTTCTACTTTGCTGGGAGATGAATATTTAGGTATAATACAGGTCTCACTGCATCCCACAAAAGGGGTGATTAGTGGGCTTCATGGGTACACTGATGAGCACTAGCATGAAATACATGTTCTCAGGGTGCTTCAGAGTTCATAAAGCATTTTTTTTTTGTGTGACATCAACTAGATGAAACAAGAGAAGGCCAGAGGATCTAAATGGGTTCCTTGAAGGTTTTTCATGTGTTTCTTTGAATTCTTCGGATTTAATGGGAGGCTGCTCATGTGAATATGCAGCATGACATGCACTGAAGCTGTCCACTTTATCCACTAGAAGGCCACCACAGAATCAGAGAAAACTGGGTTTTATCTGAAGCTCATCTGTGAGCAACCTTTTAACCACAGACAGACCACTTACATCTTTGAAGCAGCATAGAAAGGTGAAAAGAATATTTGAATGTATATTACAAGTCCCTTTCTCCTTAGACAATACTGTATAGTGGCTGTAAGTTACTCATTCATCAAAAATTTAATAGTGGTATTCAGAATAGACAAGGAATACATTTTAAAAATGGGCTTCTAAGCTGAGCAGTAGAGTGAACATCTTTCTAGTTTGTCCAATAAAAGAGCCAAACAGAAAGGGCCTAAGCTCTGCCTTGCTTGATGTGTCCTTTGTGAGCACAACTTTCTAGACTCAGCTTTCTCTTTACACCTTGTGAATTAAAAGGACTGAGCTCAAATTGTCAGGTTTGCTGGTAATGTCTTTACCCAGGGAGCCACCTCACTTGCTCCTATGTTTGACTACACCATGACTACACCTATGTAGAGGGAAATCACTGCCACTTCAATGCTACCAATCAATACCACCAAGACTCATTTTTTAATTGAAATTCTGTGACTAGGAGTTTTGGTAGCACTCAGGCTCCCATTTCAGATCCTTCAGAATGTGACAAAATCATCTGAGGTGGTGTCATTAATTTTTCACAAAGACCTTACCATAAAATTTAGGCTATATTTAAAACACCTCACATATCTCCATTTTGATTAAGAGCAGAGACACACAGACACTTGTAAAACTGAAGACTTTGCCAGCTCCAAGTGTACTTAAGCACACATGTGACACTCTCCTGTCTGGCAGTTGCTAAGTCACTTGCAGGCTCTGAGATCTTACCCTTTTCTCAAGAGTGTTGCTTTTCCCTCAGCTGTGTACAAGCTATGCACAGAATTCATGGGGTTCTTACCTTCATTTCAAGATTCTCTCCAAGCCCTTATTTTTTTTTAGCAGTGGATTGAGTCCTGCATAAGTTCCATAGTGTAACTACGGTATGCACATAGCAAAAGTATACACAGAAGGAGACAAGCAGAAAACATGATTTCTTTTTATTAGTACACAAACAATGATTTTGAAAACATTTAGTTATTAATCTGCTTCAGCTTTTATCTGAATGCCTAACTGAGCCTACTAGCAATGTGCTTAAAACAGAAAGAATGAACACCAAGCTTGTGTCCTGAGGGCAGCCTGAAGAGACCTTAGTGAGACTGGACTCAGAGGAGTCCCCACTTCTGAAGCGGGGAAGCATCGGGTTCTTAGAGTTTGGCCCTAAGCTGTCTACTCACTGTGTCAATTGATAACTGCTTAAATTCTTTAAATGTAGTTTTGGTAAAATGGCAAACATTTAGTGCTTGTCAGATGATCTTTGTGAAGATTGAATAGGTCAATTATGTAAATGAACTTACATCATGCTTGGCTTAAAATAACATCTCAGTAACTACTTATGTAAACATCTCAAAAATGCATGTTTCAAAACAAGTACAAATTTCATGGTTGTAAAATGGAAATGGAGAGGAAATAGTATCTGTCCCTGGGGTATTTGTGAGGACATGCTGGTCTGTGTGTCACAAACTTTAGAATTCCCCCAAAATTTTATAGGTTCCCTGCTTAGTCTTGAGGCAGCCATGTTTTCAGACCACAATTACTAAGAACTTAGTATACATTAGCTGTTGTCTTGGTGACTGAAGCTGAGACCTTGTAAGCAGAACAAAATTTACTGTAGGCTCTGTGGAAGAGTCACTGGCCAAAGCCAAAGCCACGACCTCTTAAACATTAGGTTTTAGCCTTATGAATTGAAAGTTATTTAAGTTTTGAGAATTTTCTGATTCATACACTGGGATAGAAGCAACTGTATCTCTCAATTTTGGGAATATTGGAAGAAACAAAAAAAATGCAAAGTTTCAGGAAAGTGGCAAGTGTAGCTCTTGATGATGACTTGATACTGCTCCTCCCCCACCCCCAGCTTAAAGGGGCAGAAGGAAGGAAATTCATTGTTATACAAAGAATTTATGTCTAGACATGACAGAAGTGGACCAGAGACAAGTGGCCAGGGAAGGCAGCATGGGGAAAGGCTGGGTGATTCACTGAGCTGCTAGACAGAGCAAGAGCTTTGGTGTGAGGTGGTTATAAATAATAACAACAGCTTATATGTTTCAAAAACTTGAAAAAAAATGATTTGCAATGTTTTTCCAATAAATACCAAATGTGTGAGGAGATAGGTATGTTTAACTTAATTTTAAAATTACACAATGCGGCGGCTTCCCAGCGCACTCTGGAGCAGGGGGCAGCTGAACTCTGCACCCGGCCACACCCACAGCTCCTGCTGCTGCTGAGGGTATCTGCAAGGATCCCTACTGCGACCCCGAACTGAGTGAACTGAGCAAACCAACTGCAGGGGTCTCTGAGGGGCGGATTCGAACCCTGACCAGAGAGGTGACAGGAGACACACAAACCAAAGTGCCACAACTGACCAGGACCCATCTAATCGTGAACCACTGAACC
>PVIH01010957.1:0-71888 GCA_004025045.1 Sigmodon hispidus
TGAATGGGTGGAGGATATGTGTGTGTGTGTGGGTGTGGGTGTGGGTGTGTTTGTGTGTGGGGGGGTGTGTGTGGGTGTGTGTGGGTGTGGGGGTGTGTGTTCCCTATGGGATATTTGTCCTCATCATTGGTCTCACTTTAGCCTGCTGGTAGGAGTTGGAGAGATGGCTCCATAACTGGGAACATTTACTGCTCTTCTAGAGACCCAGATTCAACTCCTAGCAGGAGCCATCCTATAGGGTGGCTCACCACTGCCTTTTACTCCAGTTTCAGGGATTCTGATGCTTTCTTCTCACCTCACAGGCACCAGGCATATATCTATGTTGCACAGACATACATATAGCCAAAGCACTCACATACATTTAAACAAGAAGACTGCTAATAAAATTGGGCTTCGACATTTTCTGTAGAGGGATACTTAGTTCAGCCTTGATACAGGGAGGAGGAGCTTGGTTATGCCACAACTTGATATACCAGACTTGATATGTTGACTCCCCCTGGGAGGCCTTACCCTCTCTGCAGAGTGGATGGGAGAATGAGTGGGAGGAGGGGAGGGAGGGTGAACTGCGGTTGGTATATAAAATGAAAAAAAAATTTAAATAAAAAAAGGAACTTTTTAAAAATTGGGCTTCAGGCATCACAGATCTGGGATGATGTCCTTGCCAGACTAGGGATTTATTTTCACAGCTCCCTAGGAACACCCAGACCTGAAGGTTGGTGAGTGTCCCTGTAACTCAGAGATCCCACTGTATATCTGCAAAACTACACTTCCATGGACCACAGGGTCTGGGCCGAACTGTCTCTGTCCAATGTTGGACCACCTGGGCCAGATTTGCCTCTGCTTTTCTTTCCAAGGTTGAGCAGCCCTCCTCCATCTCATAAGCACTTCTTTTAATGATGTCTATAGTTCTATGGCTATGTCTACCCAACACTACTGTGCCCATCCATTTCAAAGATGAGGAAGTGAAGATTCACAAAGGTGGGTATGCTTAACCACGTGTAGTTTATAAGTAAACTAGAGACTTGAACCAAACAACTTTTTTCCTCTGTTTACAATGATTTTTTTTTATATTATTGGCCTCATTCCATGTGTTAATGTTATAGTTTAGCACAAATACTATTTATTGGAATTTAAGCTGCTCTCTCCCCCTTCTTCAAAGGTCAAACAATTGTTTGGCTCCTGTCCTGTGGCTCTGGACTCACCATTGTTGGCATTTATTTTTGTTTCCCAAGAACAAAAATTATACCCACTGCTTCCATGATGTCAAGGGCCCAGGAGAAGGCAGCCTGCAGATGGTGTGGGGCAGTCCAGAGCCTGCCCTATGATTGCTGGGATGGCAGAGCTATGCATATCCCAGGAGCTTCTAGCTGCAGATCTTACTGGGTAACAACACTAAGAAGTCCAAGTGTGAATGCCATCATCTGACACCTGAATAATTCCTTCATACCCTCTCAGACCTGGGCAAGGTGTGACCTGTACCTGCTTTGCCAATGTGTAATTTAGGACACATGAGATCTCTAGGAGATGCCTTTCTTACCTGCAGGGCATCTTCTGCGTCTCTCTGAGAGGCTCACTGCATTCCCTTGGACTGCAGTGGATGAAGGTACACCCTAACCATCACCTGCAACATCAAAGGAGATGCTGGCACCACTAGACCCATCAGGCACTTTGGGTCCCTCCTATCTTAGCCTTGTTTATTTTCCTGTTCCCATCAGTTTAGCACTTAAACTTTTGCCTCTGCTCCATTAACTGTATCCAGTCAAGGTTGGAGCCAGCTGTGCCTCTTGGTATCCTGTGTTTGGTGTTACAGAGCCACAGACTTAGTTATCTAAGTCATTTCTTTCAAGTCATAAAGCCTAGAGGTATCTATCTACACTAGTCCATGTGTTCTGTGAAGAGGCAAAGCCGCCTAGGGTTGGGAGCTCAGCAATGGACCAGGTAGAACCTGCATCCTTTCACTCCTCCCCTCCTGTGCACATGGATAAGTGCTTCTGCTGTCTGTCCATCTCTCCATATTCTAGGAGCAAACATTAGCAAAAATCTGTGACCAGTGTCACAAAGAACCCTGAGGCTTGAGAGACTCTATTCCCAGGACTGCCAGTGCATAGTGCTCCCTGGAAGTGATGAAATAGCTGTCAGCTGTGTCCCTAGGCATATGATTCTCAGGAAAACTTGCCAGATACCAGGCTGTTAGAAGTAAATGCTGAGGACTCCGGTCTCTCACTGAAAAAGCATCTCCAGGTGTTCATTTTCTGAAATATTCTGTGTTGCACAAGGAGACTGCATATATGACTCCTTCAGGGCTTGACCCACCAACTAGGACCCTTCCATAGCCTGCCCATCTGGCCTCCTCCCTCATCTATCTCTTATTTCCTACAGAGATTGTCCTTTCACTTCTGGAGAAGATGCAGACCCAGGAGATCCTGAGGATCCTGCGGCTGCCCGAACTAGGGGACTTGGGCCAGTTTTTCCGCAGCCTCTCAGCCACCACCCTCGTGAGTATGGGTGCTCTGGCTGCCGTCCTCGCTTACTGGCTCACTCACCGGCCAAAGGCCTTGCAACCGCCATGCAACCTCCTGATGCAGTCTGAAGAAGTGGAGGTGAGCAGGGCGGGAACTGTCCCATCATGCAAAGTAGCTCCAGAAGGCAGAAGCCAAACCTGTAGCTTGTTTAACCCAAGTGGCCTAAAGAATCCTGGTGTCTTCTAGTTATCAGCCAACAAGCTCTGCAGCAGCCTTGGGCAAGGTCTCCAGCAAGATGGTTCTTGAACCCCTGTAACATCAAAGGAGATGCTGGCACCACTAGACCTACCTGGCACTTTGGGTCCCTCCTATCTTAGCCTTGTTTATTTTCCTGTTCCCATCACTTTAGTACTTAAACATTTGCCTCTGCTCCATTAACAGTATAGACCATAGGCAGAGCCCAGCCAACCACTGGGCAGGCTCATCCCAAAGCCCTGCCTCCTCACAGAACCCGGGCTCACAAGGAGGCTAGCAACAAGCAAGAAGATACCCTGGCTTGCCAACAAGGGGCTAATGACATTTGCTTCTCCAAACTTATGGATTTTATTGTTTGGCAGTTTTAAAATGTATTTACTTTTATATGCATGTTGTTTTGCTTGTATATATGTCTGTGTGAAGGTGCCAGATCCCCTGGAACTGGATTTACAGACAGTTGTGAATATGGGTTCTGGGAATTGGACCCAGGTTTTCTGGAAGAACAGTCAGTGTTTTTAACCACTGAGCCATTTCTCCAGCCCTTGTTTCTTTGTTATTTTGTTTGTTTGATTGACTGATTGATTTTTCTTTTAACTCTGCCCGCATCCCACCCTTTAATGTGCATTTTCCATGGGTGATAGAATCACATAATTCATAAGAAGCACAAGGCCACACACTAAGAATCTTCTGCCTCCACTGCTAGACTTTTGTTTCTGTTATCATTCTGTTCCAGCCAGGAGCAAGTGGAGGGTTGTCCCCTTCTCCTTGCCTTTTTGTTGGTTGGTTGGTTGGATTTCTCTAGACATGGTCTCATGTAACCCAGACTAGCTCAACCCCTTATCCTCCTGCCTCTGCCTCCCCAAGTGCTAGGATTACAGGTGTGCTCCACCACAGCTGACTGACTCCCCAGTTATAAATAAGATCACACTGCACATACTTGTGCACCTCACTTTGTTTTTGGTCATACATGTCAGTGACCACCAACCTGGCAATGTTTTGCCAACTGAGAAGGGCACACAAATTCTTGTCTAATAGGAATCTGGATTCTCAGGCTCTCTTCCTGGTATGATTGATGTATGCAAAGGCCCAGATAGGCTTGGAAGTGTGTGGCATTAGAAAATAGTGGTTTGTCTTTGGTGCTGGGCAGTTGGAGAGGAGCTGGAAAAGACCAGCAGGGTAGTGATGAGAATGGAGAACAGGAATCCTAGGTTGGTGGCCTGGAGGTGCCTTCCTGAGCTATGTATTTCTTGGCTCTGAGGCACAGTGTCACTGAGTCCTCATTTGTAAATTGGGCACTCAAAAGAGCACCGAAGAGCAGGTAGGGTGGTTCAGAGAAAGCACTGAGAATAGCTGGACTTTGGTTCAGCTTATAATTACACGTCATCTGGACAGAACTTAGAGACCCTCAGGATAAACATCATGGAGTTATTGGGGGATTTTCAGTAGAGAGATGTGGCTTGTTTGTGCTATAAAAGAGTAGTGATTGCAAAGCAGGTATGAGGGGTCATCTTTGGGCACCTGGTGGGGCTCAGGGTGGTGGGAGAGATGATTCCAGCTCCATCTGTAAACTTAGAGAACAAGTGGCCTCGTGAGTCTTACTAAAAAGGAAAGGATATGGGAAAAAGCCAAGGCCACGCTTTCAGGGAAGATTTCTCTGTCTCTGTCACTCAGGAACATATGAGTGGCTGTGTGAACTAGGCAAAGGTGACAGGGGCAAGAGAAATAAGGTGAGGAAGGCAAGCGCTCGGGTACTTTTGGGACACACAGAATTCAGAGCATTTCACTTCCCAGCTTAACCCCTCCTCTGGCTGGCCACTATTCTCACCCAAAGTCTGTGCACTCCTGGGTCTGTGGCCCTCTCTAGACTGCTTTTACCTCATGTTCACCTAAAGCTCCACAGATAACCCACAATTCCCCAGTGCCTTGTGCTTCTATACCAGAAGTGTGTGCTTGCTAAAGCCTGCTGTATATTCTGCCTGGCCAATCCTTATGCATCCATCAAACTCTAGCCAGGAGGCCCTGGCCAACACACAAGCACTCCCACCCCACACCTACCCCACTCCCACCCCATCCCTGGCCGGAGTCTCTTGTGTGTCAAACCTGGGTGTGTCATACCGCCCAGGTATGAAGCGGGTCTGACTGCATGTACCCCTAACTCCGTACGTTGGTTTTTCTCAGGCAGAACTGGCCAAGAACTTCCCACTCCAAACAACTGAAAGCTGCCTGTGGTTTTGCTTTTGTCTCTTTGTTCTGTAGCACTAATTTTTTTCTCTAGGTTCAATGTTCTGAAAACTAGCCAGCTCTGGGCCATCTCAGGATAAGCCAAATAGCACTGGGAGACCAGGCAGAGCTGTGGTACAGAAGAGTTCTGGTTTTGGGGCCCCCAGGGAGGAGGACACCCAACCTATCTCTGGCCCCATCACAGAGTGCCTGTACTTTGTCCTTCTCTGGGTCAGCATTGTTGAGGACCCAGGACTTGCTGCCTGGTCTATCCTTCCTTCACATACTCTTAGGCTTCAGTCCTGAGAAGCATCTTAAAGCACAATCCTCAGATTGTGATGGATGCCAACTTTCTTAGCTCAATACTATACACAGCTCACTTAGGGGCATAGCAGTAGATGGCCAGCCAGTACAGGGTACCTTGGCAGATTGATCCTAATTCTAAGTGATAATAGACTCCCTTTCTATTATGGAGCTGTGTCTCAAGAGTTCCTGAAAACTGTAGACATTCTGTGTATGCTGATCCTGTATACAAAGGCTGCATGTTTGTCCGTGTGTTTGTGTGAGAGACACCATTAAACCAAGCCTGTATGTAGTAACTAGTTACGTTGAGAGTGGATGCATACAGACTGGGTATACTCTAGTGTGAACAGACCATGGATATGAACATTTTCAAGTCTCAACTGTGTGAACCAGGAATTTGTCCAAGGTGTATACACACCAGAGCCCATTCCTGATATCCCCACTTGCCTCAGCCAACTTCTGTGGTATGTTTGGCTTCTAGGACAGTGGTGGAGCCCGGCGATCTGTGATTGGGGGGAGTACTCAGTTGCTTACCCACTACTATGACGATGCCCGGACCATGTATCAGGTGTTTCACCGAGGACTTAGCATCTCAGGTGAGGGGAAGTATGTGGAGAGTTGTATCAGACATTGAACAGTTCCCTACAATGGTACTAGGGACCTAGCAGTGCCCAGGTCATCAGAGAGCCTCTGGTCTTTCTACCAGATAGAGAGGCAGCTGACTTACATGACTCAGGGCTGACTTCAGCTTACTTTAGCCTTTCATACTGATTGCCTGATGTTGGACCTATTGTGTACACCTCTATCTGTAGCCCCAGGGGAACCTACTGTCACATCACAAAGTCAACCAGGGTTTGGAACCTGCACCCTTGAGATGCCTCAATAGTCCCAGGGTATGAGTCAAAGGGAGGCCATCCTTCTACCTTCCCCCACTGGCATCCCCAAGTGTAAGTGCTCTTTTAGATCTCCCATAGAAACAGTCACATAAATCATAGTAGGTACCACAGTATCACACCTCTAGTCTCCCAGATCCTGAAGAGAAGTTGTTCTTGCTTTCTTATGACCTTCTCGGGCTACAACAGGTGAACCAAACTGCCTGAGGGAAGTTTCCTGGGCCCAGGGACACCCACAGCATGAGATTTCTATTTCTACCCTGTGCTTGGTGGACAGGAGCAGGAAGGAGATGACTGCTGTCCCTGACACAGGCTCACTTGTCTCTCCACAGGGAATGGGCCCTGTCTTGGCTTCAGGAAGTCAGATCAGCCTTACCAGTGGCTTTCTTACCAAGAGGTGAGTGGAGGAGCACAGGCCCCACTGCTCCAGCCTTGCAGACTCGGTACCCCTTTAGGTTGGAGGAAGCTTAGGAGTACCCAGTTAGGTTCCACGGGCCTCATTTTTTAAAACTAGTCTTGGCACTGAAAAGTTTTATGTATGTTTAGAGAACACAATATGTTAATAGAACAATGTGCACATGATACTTGGTTTATCTGAACAGGTCTGAGAAACTGTTTAGAAAACATGCATAATGACAGTCAATTTAGATGTTATCTATGATAAAAGGAAATCTTTCGAATGTGGTTAAAAAAATTAAATGAAGCAATAAAGGTAAAATAAAACAGGCTAAATTATACAACTACATGTATACTTTAGATATTAAAGAATATTCGTATTCAAAAATCTTTGGAGAAATGTATTACACTGAAAATGTTCTTATTTGAAGCCTGATACATAATGTCTGCAAGATCTTTGGTTTTTTTAAATTCTTATACTTATATTTAAACTCTTGGACAGTGTCAGGATGTATATCACATGTCTTGAGTTGCTTTTGCCTCCCATCATCCCCTCTTATCCAACTAAACTCCTTCTTGACAAGCCCCTTCATACCCTCCTGTCTGTCTGATTTTTGTGGCTCACTGAGTTTCAGTAGGCTTCCTTACATGGGAACAGGTAGGGGATTAGCTACAGGAACATGAGTGACTCATCAGTGACTACCCCATTGAAGAGTATGACCCCACCCAATCCCCATCCATCAACCTTGGACATCTCCCAGGGGATAGGTGGGGCTTCATGAACCCCCCCTCACATCCATGAAGGAATGTTGACAAGCCAGAGGGGGGTTACTTTTTATCCCCCACTTCGACTTTCCTACCTAATTTCTCTCTTCAGCATGGAAAGGCTTTCTATATACCTGGGTAGGAACCCAAAAGCTCAGACAGACTTGTAGGAAAGCTGCGTGGACAAGCCCTATGGGAACCTCCTCCTTTCTCCATCACCCCTCTCCTGCTCTACCCATCTGTGTGCAGGTGGCCAACAGGGCTGAATTTCTGGGGTCAGGACTTCTCCAGCATGACTGTAAAGTGGGCACAGAACAGTTCATTGGTGTTTTTGCACAGAATCGGCCAGAGGTGAGCGTCAATCTGATGGATTTCAGAGGCATCAGCAGAATAGGCATAGAAGTCTTGTTCTACTCTTGGTTAGACCTGGGATCTGACCCCCAAAAAAAGTAGCTATCTAGGACCATGGCACTACCACCTGCATCCTCAGCTCTTCCCTGAATCAGGAATGGATGCCCTATTCAAGCCCCATCCACATTATACTTGGACCTTCAAGGGAGAAAAAATCATGATGAAGAGCCTCATGCAGGCTCAGGCGGTTGATTTAGACTGTTTGAACATTAAATCTATAAGTTACCCACTAGTATAGCAAGCATAATCTAAAGGTCTTTGGGCTAGCCTCAGCACACACTGACTCACTGGATCTATCTTATTTCCTTTCCCCCAACCCTAACTGCATTTCTGTAGTGGATCATTGCAGAGCTGGCCTGCTATACATATTCTATGGTGGTGGTTCCACTCTATGATACCCTGGGCCCAGGGGCTATTGGCTACATCATCAATACAGGTGAGCCTCACTTCCACTCCCTCCTGAATAAGCAACCATACCTCATCCTTCAGCCTCTTAGTTCATACTGACTTTTAGGCATTCATAAAAGGCATTTTACTTCTGCTCTCAAAAAACACTAAGGTATTAGCCAGACACAGTGGGAAATGTCTGAAATGACAGCCCTTGGAAAATTGGAGGGGGAGACCAGAATTGCATAGCCAGTTGGAGACCAGCCTGGGCTACGTGACTCTATCTTACAATCTAAAAACCAAAGCAAAACCCCAGGTGCCCCTGACTTGTCCTCCTAAGTCTAAACTTTCTTTATTCAGTCTTCATATAAAGCCTCCTTTTATAGGTCTGTGATGCCATGAAGGAGCTTTTAAGAGGCTGTGGCCGTGTACGGTTCCTGCAGCTTGACAGCATCATTGCTATAGTGATAAATGTTCCAGGCAAACCTGGGCTGAAGAAAAGCTGAACTATCTGCTTCAGGATGCTTTTGCTTAAAAGGCTTTTGCACTTGACTCCTCCTAGTACTCGTAGTACACATGATGCATGACCCTCACAGCCTGTCTTACACATTTATTTACACACAAACTGGTATAGAGACCTAGCGTGACCAGCTCAGTCCTAGCCTGCACCTGCTCAGCCTGACTCTGCCCCTTTGGCCTCTGCAGCGGACATTTCCACAGTGATTGTGGATAAACCTCAGAAGGCTGTACTTCTGCTGGAGCATGTGGAGAGGAAGGAGACTCCAGGGCTCAAGCTGATCATCCTCATGGAGCCATTTAAGGATGCTCTGAAAGACAGAGGACAGAAGTGTGGGGTAGACATCAAGTCTATGCAGGCCATAGAGGTGAGAATCTGAATCTAGGATGTTTCCTGGGTTAGAGCCAGCTGGCTGGCTGCCAAGTCACACCTGTTGGCTACCCACCCTTCTCATGCCTTAGCTTAGCTATTCTAGACCCTTTGGATGCATCAGTAGCAGCAAGTCAAGTCAGACTTTGCTAGGAATAGTGGAGGGAGGTCTGGAGTTGGTGCTTACTGGCACCCTCTATAGACTGAGACTCTGAGACTGGATGATGGCATTAGACTGGGAAACACTCACATGGTCTCTCAAGCATCTTTAATTGCAGAAGATGTAAACTTGTATACCGCAGGAGTGGGTGGTCCAGGAAGGTTCTTGTCAATAGGACCCAGACCCTCCCAGCAGCCAACAGAATTTTCTGTATGTGGCCACCCAAGGGGCATCAGATTGGTGGTAGTGAATGAGCTAATACAGTGATGCAAGGCATCCTGGCCTCCTGGGCCTCGAGTCTGCTCAATAGTGGTTGACCTCTACATGCTATATGGAATGTAGACCCCCCCCCAATCCTCCGGTTCTATTCATGCCTCCATCAGTCCTTCACTGCACTCATAACCCTGTGAACTTATAACCCTTTGTGACATTAGCCACACTTGCACTGACAGCTCCTACCCTTGCCTCCCGATTGCCCCCTCCCCCAGCACTGATGGTTCATTCTCATGTATCTATTCTCCAGTATGTCTACAATGAAAAGGTATGCGTGTGGCGCCTGGTTTCTCCCTGAGTATCAGGTTTTCTGTCTATAGCATATGGGGCAGGCCTGAGACCCCTCAACATCCTCCCTTCTCCCCGGGAGTCTCAGTCTAGAATATATGTGAGGAGGGACCACTGAAGTGGCATTTGTCACCACAGCCCATTTCCAGTCAGGAATCCTAAACTCTGAGCTTGGTGTTAGATCTAGCAAGGCCTCCTGTGGTGAGTGATTTTGACTTTTAAAATTTTATAATAACCTTTAAGCATTTTAAAAATAGTATTTTCTTTTTTCAGATCTGTGGTCAGGAGAATCTCCATGCCCCTGTGGTAAGCTAATCTCCCAGCAGGCAGTGGTGAGCAAGATAGGAAATGAGACCGGCTCTCTTGGAGCCCGTCACCACACAGGGCTGGGTAGAGGCCAAAAAGTACATTCATGTTGCTAAGCAGCTCCTTTGTGTCCTGTGTGCAGACTAGACATGCCTGCTCAGCTGCCCAGCACTGCTGGGAACTGAGAGCCTAGAGAAGGCCTTGGAGCAGGAGCCAGATATCGGAAGAGAGACAAAGGACATCCAGTCCTGGCCACCCTTGGCTCTCTTGTAACTATTTTTAATGGGGAGATCTTGTTTTCCCTTATCTCCCTTGAATGTGATGAACCCTCACAGAGCATAAAATGGACATAAGCATTCAAGAATTAGATCCTCATGGCCCAGGGACTTTTGGTATCAGCGGTCTTTGGGATTTTTTTTTTAAGTGTGTGTGTGTGTGTGTGTGCATGCACACTGATGCACACATATTTATGTTTATATGTATACAGTGTTTTGTTTTTTTTTTTTTTGCAAGTGCGTGTGGAGGCCTGACATCAGCCTCAACTGATTTTCTTCAGGTACCATTTTTTAAGACAGGGCCTTGGAACTGGCCTGCACCTTGCCAAGTAGGCAAGATTGGCTGTCTAGGGAGCACCATCAGTCTGAGGGGCTCTGCTGCCAAGCGCTGAGATAACAAGCATGAGCCACCAATCTGGATTCTCTTTGTTCATTTTCATTCTTTGAACTTTTCTGGGTGCTTTCTCATGTGGTCCTGTCCAAGGTCAGGTAGCAATGAGAGCCTCTGCTGTCTGAACTAAGCACTGAAGGGAGAGGGGAAGCTGATGTTTCTCATAAGGCAGAGCTCTGGCTTCCAGGCCCCTTCCTGCTCAGTCTTTCCCACTCTGTCTCACTCACCTCTGAGGAGCTTTCTCACATCTAGGCCAGAGCAGGTCATAGCTCTGCCTTAGAGCCCACCCTAGGTAATTTATATCTCCCCTGCACCAGACCAGCCTCAGAGAACTGCTCCATCACTCTTCAGCACATGCTGTGTCCAGCACCATAGTTTATGTGCTCAGACAAGTTCCTTCCCTGACTCCCTTCCTGGCTTGTTTTTACATATCACTTTACATGCTACCTCTTTAGGAAGCTGTTCCTTGT
Organism: Sigmodon hispidus; assembly: GCA_004025045.1. Taxonomy (NCBI): domain Eukaryota; kingdom Metazoa; phylum Chordata; class Mammalia; order Rodentia; family Cricetidae; genus Sigmodon; species Sigmodon hispidus. The sequence continues at coordinate 11,142 of PVIH01010957.1, forward strand.
GTGCACATGGACTAAGTGAGCTCCTACTAGTAACCTAGGCCTATGGTTCCAATGCTGTAGCTAGGTCCTAATGCAGAGCTTGAAGTGCTTTCAAGAGCAAGCCATGCCTACCAGAAAGGAAGAGTCTTTGGCTTCTGCAGCCCAGCCCCATATAGAACTCTGTTCATGGTGGAGTAGGGAAAACAGGAGGTTGGTGGGGCACACACATATCCACGAACTGTGCTTCTTTCCTTGTTCCTGGGAGCTCACCTGCCCATCTTTCCAACTGTAGCACACAGGAGTATATAACATGCTCAGAACATCAGCACACTAATGGGGTTGGGTGGCAAAGGAGTCGCACTGGTTCTCCCCAACATATGTCTCTTCTTGCTCCTGCAGCCCCCACAGCCTGATGACCTCTCCATTGTGTGCTTCACGAGTGGTACAACAGGTAAGTAGAGATCCAGCTCTGACTACTTGTCTCTGCCCCTGGCTGCCTGGCAGGAGACTTCAGGAGTCTCTTGTGCCCTTTGTAGTGTGGACTGTGTCTGGTCCTGGTCTTTGTCTTATTCCTACTGTTATTGGCTCCCTTCTGCTTCTTCCATCGGCCATTCTGGGCAAGGTGGGCCTGGCCAGATAGAAGCAGATGATGAAGGGACTCAGCACCATTTAGATCTGGGACAATGGAGGCTAGGCAGCTGAGTCATGGGTTAGAGGCCTCGACTCATGGAGTCCTTTCTGTAGAGAAGTAAGTAGTTCTCCCTTTGATTGCTGTTCTCACCTGGCCTTTGTGTCAGAGACCTGGTAAGGAGTATGGGCTTTCTCTCTCTACCACTTATGCCCTCTGCTGTCACTGTCCCCTAGTTCTTACCTGAGAGAAGGTGGCTAAAGGTGCCAAATAAGATGTGGGGTGGGATGTGTAGGGACAGCCACGAGCAGAATTGCCAGGAAGAGAACACTGTCTATGCCAGTGCTGACCAGGGGATATTCTAGCAGGAGTAATCTGGAGAAGGTACAGATACAGCACTTTATAGTCTAGAGTCCCGTCCCTGCCTTCACTCTGCCCCTCAGCACAGTCTGTGAGGCCAGCAGAACTGATCAAGCAGCTTTCTTGATAGCAAACCAGCTTCAAGAGACACCAACCACCACATGGAGACACCAGAACCTCTTTGAACCTGCCTCCCCATGTCCATCTCACTGCTGCCTCTCTCTTCTGATGACTTGGGAAAAGGTCTTAGTTACTTGTCTGCTGCTAAAACACCACGATCAAGGCAACTTACAGAAGGAAGGGATTTTAAGTTTGTGGTTCCAGAGGGTTGGAGTCCATGATGATAGAGACAAGGTGAAGCCATGGTGGACTGGAGCTGGAAGCTGAGGCCTGGGAGCTCACACCTCAAACTGCAAGCAAGAAACAGAGAAAGCAAACCAGCCATGGTCTGAGTCTTCAAATTCTCAAAGCCTGTTCCCAGGGACATACTGCCTCCAGCAAGGCCATGCCTCCCAAAGTGCCTAAACAATGTCACCAGTTGGGGAGAAGGCATTCAAATGTCTGAAACTATAGGAGGCATTCTCATCCAAACTATCACAAGAAGTTCCTTGCTTCAACTGGAATGGACTTCTAGACCATGAACTGGCCAGCCTAATGATAGTTCTCAGTGGGCAGTGACCTGGTATCCCTGAACCTTTTACAGAAATAGCCTACACAACATTTGGGAAACCCCTGATCAGCCACATAAGCTGTATTATGTGTAATATGCATGCTAGTAGATCTTGATGGGTATGGCTTTAACAGATATGTGATGGAGATGGATTCTTGCCATTAACTCAAGTGGGTTTAAAGATTTTTTTTTAAAATTATATTTTACTAAATCCTTTAGAAACACAGCCCCCCAGGGCTGGAGAGATGACTCAGCGGTTAAGAGCACTGACTGCTCTTCCGGAGGACCTGAGTTCGATTCCCAGTAATCACATGGCAGCTAACAACTGTCTTGTTATTCCAAGATCTGACACCCTTACGCAGTTAGACATGCAGGCAAAACACCAATTCATGTAAAATAAAAATAAATATTAAAAAAGAAAGGAACACAGCTCCCACTCTTCAGAGCCAGCCCAGAATTTTAAAAGTGCCCTTCAGGCTTATGTCGCTTTTAAAATAGTTCTTTTTGAAGTCATTTTGGTGTTGAGTTTCATAGCATAATTTTTTGGTGACATGGTTTTGGGGAGTAAGTCACTGCTGTGTCTTTTAGCTTTGGCCTTCTTGGCCTCCAAGGGTAACTTGAGGTTTTTAGTAGCTCACGTGGTCAGTGCTGCTGCTCTTTTATCTGGAGAAGTATTCCATGCTGTTGAAATATGCCATTGGCCATCTGGAAAGCATAGCATCATACCCTGTGCCTTCTCCGTGTAGATTCCCATTGGAGGTCAAGCTGTTCCTACCTGTCTGTGCAGACGGGCAGCATGGAAAACTGCTCAGCCTTCTGCTTTAAAGCCATGGCTGGTGCCAGGCAGATCTGAGATAGCAAAGCAGGCCTTTGCACTGAATCATCCCTCTGGAACACACACTTGGCCGTCCTTGGATTTAGGCTTAAGCCTGTGTTGTGCCTCTTACATTCATTCTCTTGTCAGCATGTCAGCCACACTAGTCCTCAATGTCACAACATAGCCACATGTTTCTTTGCATGCAGAATGTCTGACTGTCAGCCTCCATGAAAGCTATGCTGTTCTTCTAGTGGGGAAATGTAAAAATATGATCTGATACTGACATTTGGCAGGATCTTCCAGAGAGAGGTCCTTCTAGCCTGTGGCGGGAACGTCCTGGAATCAGTCAGCACTTTGGAGTCCCTAGTCAGGCCAGAGGAGAACAGCACGGTCTGGAGCCAGGTTATATTCATGCACTGTGAAAACACACACTGATGCTCAGGGAGACACCTCAGTGCTGTTTCTATAGTAACCTCAGAATCATGTGACCTCTCTCGAGCCTTGCTTTCCACAGACATTAAACTAATTCACTTTGTGCAATGACAGTTAGCTTGTGAATGAGAGCCGAGACAGCAGATCATGTATGACTGAGATGCTGGCAGTCTGTCGGTACCACTAAAAAGACAACTGCACAAACATCTGCAGTTTGGTTCTGCAAACTGGATTACTCGCTGGTCTTTCCAGGATGATTTTTGTTCTCCACATGAACAATTGGGAAACTTCCTACATCCATTTTAAAAGACGTGCTGCTGGAGGTGAAGACTCATCCTGAATCTGGGCAGCAGGAAGAGCCTTCCCAAAGATTCACCTCACACTTCCTAAGGAGACTTTTGTCATCAGCTTTCAGACTCCAGGAGCAACATCCATCTGCCTCTCCTCCAGCCTTTGAAGTCACATATAGAGATGACTTGTAGGAATAATCTGAACATTTCTGAGAATTTCTGACCTACATTACTGTAGGTCATTTATAAAGTGATATTTAAATCTACAAGAAAATTTGTGTTTCTAATGGTCTGAACTTTGGCATTCTTCTAAAGGTCTGAACTTTAGCATTCTGCAGAAGTAGAGGACACAGAACTGAAGAGCTGCCAACACTGTCTGTCAGTGTCAAGCTTCTGCTGAGAAGGCTGTGGAGAATTTTTGTCTGTAAAGACAACTTTCTCTCAATCCTCACATCTTCTGCCCTGAGTATGTTGGTCATACACATGTCAGCCAGCCTCACAGGCCTACAACTTGTGGCACAAGGACCTATTTTGTGACAGTTTCATTTTGTAACTGGTATCTGAGGAATGATTCTTAGAAACTCTCAGAACATGAAGATGAAAATTGCCAGGTGACCCTTGGAAATAGTTTAAGTGCTCTGGGATTCTGTAGGATTTAAATCTTGGGAGTCAACAAGGGGATATAGTAGGCTAAGGCCTGAGGGAGCACTGAGATAAAGACCTAAGCACCTGTGAGGCAGAGCCTGTGGGGTTTTCTCTTCTCAAAAGGAAATCATTTTGACAACTACCTATTAGGAAAAAATGATCACTTTTCAAATGACACAAGCTTCTGTGTCCCCCAGAACCATCTCTGTGGTTGACATCATGGGTGAAAGCACCACCACACAGATTGAGACCTTAGCCATCACCCATCCTCAGCAGAGGAACACCTCTGTCACTTGCATTATAAGATAAGGCTTTGAATGATGCCAAATGGGTCACTTGAAAGATGAGCAAGCAGGCCTCAGGGGATATAATTATGAGAAAGAATTTATTTTTATCTCTGTTACTAAATTCCACTTGATCAGGGAGGGAAACTCTCTCTCTCTCTCTCTCTCTCTCTGTCTCTCTGTCTCTCTGTCTGTCTCTCTGTCTCTCTGTCTCTCTCTCTCTGTCTCTGTCTCTCTCTCTCTCTCTCTCTCTCTCTCTCTCTCTCTCTCTCTCTCTCTCTCTCTCTCTCTCTCTCTCTCTCTCTCTCTCTCTCTCTCTCTCTCTCTCTTCCCCTGCCCTTGGATAAGTGTTTTTCTGGTCAGTATTGGTTAATAACGTATTCCATGGTCACTGCAAGTCACAGAGGTTGAATTCAGAAATGCAGAGGTAGTCTAGACAACAGGTTTGGCATGAAAGGAAGACATAATCCCCCATCCTTCTCCCCTTTCTGCTGCTTCTGCTCCCCAACCTTGTTAGTGGGGAGTCAAGAACAAGAAAGTGGGTTGTGGAAGTTGGGAGATGGTTTAGGAAAAATGTTTAAAGCTACATTTTCATTGGTGAATACTTTTCTGAGTTTGTCTGATGTAGGCAGTACCACTCCTGGGCTACCTGAGCCCTCCTCCTGCACCGCAGCTCCTATCTCTGTAAGCACTAACTCTCTCCTCAGTTTTATAGGGAGGGAGCATCTCTCATTGATTGACAAAATGCCTGGCAGATCAGCCTGGTGAGCAGGTTCCTTCTGACACAGCACCCTCTCCTGAGCCAGACTCCTCAGGTTGACTCCTGAGTGTAGAGTGCCTCTTGCTTCTGGGGTTCAAACTTGTTTGTAGTCACTAGGGCCTCTCCTTTCTCACTGGGTTCTCTAGATTCTAGTAGCATCTATGTCAGCTCAGGTTTCTTTTTTTCCATTCCCTCCCCCGCCACCTTTTACATAGCATGTAAAATTAGCAGCCTCTTTTTAAGACAGAGTTTCAGTGTATAGTCTAGGCTGGCCTTAACTTACAGAAATTCTCCTGCATCAGCCTTCAGAGAAATGAAATTACAGATGTGAACCCCTATGTCTAGCTTAAATTAGCCATTTAAAAATTGTTGTTAAATCTTTTAACATGTGTTTATTTATTTTGTGTAGGGGTTGGGTAGGCACACCCATGTCATGGTGTGCCATGCTACAATACATATGTAGAGGTCAAAGGGTAACTTTCAGGTTCCTAATTAATGCCCTTTTTGCCTTCTGTTTTCAGGGAACCCCAAAGGTGCGATGCTCACCCATGGGAATGTGGTGGCTGATTTCTCAGGCTTTCTCAAAGTGACAGAGGTGAATAAAGTAAACTTTCTGCCCAGGTGTCTTTTGAGGGGACACTTCAAGAGTTACTAGCAGGGATGTCTAGCCTTTTACTATTACCATCCGACACTCCCATCCTCAAATTAGATCAGAGTCACTGTTACCCTGAGATGACTGTGAGAGGCCACAGGTTGGATGGGCTTAGAGTCACGTGTTGTTGAGACGTGGGTAATCTCTTGTAGGCAGGAGATTCTGTCCTCAATTGATCAGCCCCACTTTTACAACCGCTTTAACCCCTGTTACTGGTTTGTATTGGTTAGGGTCTCACTATGTGTTCCGGGCTGACCTCAAATATCTGATCCTCCAGCCTCAGTCTCCCAGAAGCTGGGATTACAGGCATGAGTCATCAGACCATCTTTCAACTCCAATGCCAAAATGGCCCTTCCCCCAATAGTCACTTGATATCTAAAAGCTCTAGGAGCCCTGGGTGGGGGTGGGGAGCATTTTAACCTGCTTTTTATTTTTCACTTCAAAAAAGCTCCCTGAGCTCCTGTGTGTGCCTTTGTTTCAAAAGTAAGCCACAATGACTTGTTTTTCAAGCAGGCCAGGGTTTAATTTGGTCGTTTTGTGTTTAAGGACTACTAGAGTCTGAGAAACAGCGGCAGCTGCTAATTGTAAGGCTGTGCTTAAAGGTAACTGTAAAGTCCAAAAAGCTTGCTTTCTTGGCCTGACAAAAGCATGTTAGTGTTTATAACCAGCTAAGAAAGGAGGAGCTGTCCCAAGAGCGGTGAGTATGTGCTACAGTTTCCTTCAGGAGAAAGGATGCCAGGCCCTTTCTCCACTGCGAAAACAATTCCTCTCCGAGTGTATGCTACTCGGACTGCAGAGCATATACTCCAAAGCCTGGGATGCTTTAGTTAGAAACGAGGCATGGTTGCTGGTTGACATCAGGTTCTAAGCCATGATTCAGGATCCCAAAGTATATCCACGTTTGTTCAGAAGGCGAAAGGGGAGTGAAGACTTCGGTGACAGGACAGAAAGCAGTTAGGTCCCACCAAGGAAATCCCCACCCCCTGCTGACCAGAACAGGCTGGGCTCTGGAATCAGTCCCATCTGGGAGACAAATGTGGGGTAGTGCCCAGCTTGTGCCTTCTCCTTTAAGGAAAGCCCTGCTTCCCAGCTGTAGCTTGGGAGGCTGTGTCTGGTCACCTGTCTTGTGGTTTGCCCTCTTCTTGTCTGTCACTGCCCATAACTCAGTCCAGCTGGCACACATGAACTGAAGGACTGAGGTGTCTTCTCTACAAGGCCTAGAAAATGCCATCAAGTCAAGACAAATCTCTGCTCAGGTGTCCCAGGGAGAGTGTGGCAGGTGTTTCAGGACGAATGGGGAAGGGAGAGAGTCAGGCTGCAGCTAACATGGACAGACAGACTACAAGTGAGGTGCAGGCCATCCTGAAAGGAGACTTCCCTGCGGAGCCTGGCTCTGCTGGTTTATGTGTGCTTCATGTGGCTCTTTGCTTCTGCAGATAACCTACACCCACTGGCGCTGCGACCTAACACTTGGCTCCCTATGCTGCCTCTCTTTCTCTCTCTTTCTCCCTCTCTCCCTTCTCCACCTTTCCTCCCCATCTCTCCCTCTCATCATTTTCCCTCTCATCTCACCTCTGTCTCCCTGTGCACCCTCCCCCAGGACCGTTTTTCTCTTTATTGTTTTATGGCTCTCTGGTTGTCTTCCTGTCAGTGTCTCTTTCCTTTCTGTCTCCCATGCCCGTCACCTGCAGAAAGTGATCTTTCCGAGACAGGACGATGTCCTCATCTCCTTCCTGCCTCTGGCTCACATGTTTGAGAGAGTGATCCAGGTAAGACACCTGCCTGGCTCACCGGGACTTGCCTGGGCTCCTTGTGTTTTCTTACAGAGTCAGTGGGCTCCCACTTGTGCGGATGTGCACTTTTCCTATTTGCCTTTAGCACACATGTTTGAGCGAATGGTGCAGGTAAGGCCCTGGCATCAGGGAGGCACCCTCTGTGCCTAGAATCTTCACTTAGAGCAGGGTGTCACTTGTCACTGCTGGTGTGAGGTAGGACCAAACACTCCATTCTTAGAAGGGAGCACAAGGGGCCAGAGGGATCTGAGCATTGTGACCACCCCACCTGTTCTTCCTAGGAGCAGTGCTTTCAGGAAACACCCAGATCCACCCACCTACCTTATCTTGCTCACAGACGCATCAGCTGGGGGAGGAGCTTGTTGGTGGCATCTTCTCCAAGAGCATTACAGATTTGCAGAAGTGCTCTGTGGCAGACACCATGCTTCTGTTCCATAACTCACAAACCCCTAAAAGACAGAATAAAACAGTAAAATTGTGACATTGAGCTGTCATGGCTCCCAAGGCTGTAGACCTGGACTTTGTAAGATTGGTCCTGAGACAGATCTTGTCCGAGTATAGAGAGAACAAAGACAGGAATCCGTATAGGAAGGCAGAATCAAAGACTTCTCCATGCACATGTCACTCAAAGGATCAGCCTATGAACAAAATATATCTTTCAAATATACTTTGTCTAGAGAGATCTGCTATTGTGGGACTTGCTTTCCACCTTTTGGCTTCGATTAGAAAGCCAGCCATTATTGTCAACTAGTTTTATTCAGCTGATAAAGAGGTCACTTTACCTCTCTGAGCTTTGTATTCCTCTCCCACAAATGATCATGCTAGAAATACTGCCTTCCTTAAAAGGCTGTCCTGGATATTAAAAAGCAGAGCACATAAATGTCCCCTCATGTGCTTCCAGGCTCTTAGGAACCAGCCAGGAGCCCCAGCTCTAGTAACTGAGGAGAATAGCACATCATGCCACAGCTGCAGAAATGTCTGTGGGACATCTACAGCCTCTCTAGGGACCTAGAGCAGACACATTTATAGAGTGTGGAGAATAGGACATTTTATAGACCCAAGTTTCCAGGGTGGGAACAGGGTGGCTGTAAGGGGCAAGTTAACAAGAATGGGCACTTGAGCATCATTCCACTTGGCCTCCTCCTTAGACCTTAGTGCAAAGGTTTTAGATGGCTGGATCACTCACTCGCCACTCTTTAGGGTCTTATGGCAGCAGCCAGGGCTGGATGGGCTCTTGGGCGTTCTCCAGGGGCGGCAAAACTCTAGCTAGTTCTGGCCTGCAGCCAGGAGTACCCACCCTAAAGGATCCCCACATGTTTATTCTCTCCCCCAGTCTGTTGTCTACTGCCATGGAGGCCGAGTGGGCTTTTTCCAGGGAGACATCCACCTCCTCTCAGAGGACATGAAGGCTCTCCGCCCCACCATCTTTCCTGTGGTGCCACGGCTGCTGAATCGGATGTATGACAAAGTGAGTCCCACAGACTGGAAGGCTTCTGTAGTTGCATGAATTTGTATTGTTCCTTACAATACAAGAGACTCAGAGGGGAAGGCTGAAATATCAGAGAGTGGAAGCACCACAGTCAATTCTCACCCAGCTGTCTTCCAGCTTCCTCAGCCTCACTCCTGGTCGCTTCTGCTGGCTGATTCTGCCAGTCACTTGTGTCTCTGCTGGGTTCCTAAGAGGCTTTATATACCCTTCTCATCAGCTATATCCCATCCAGGTTAGGATTAAAGGCATGTAGCCTTGAACTCACAGAAACAGAAGAAGTTCTGTCTCTGGAGTTATGGGATTAAGGGTGTAGGTCACCACTCTAGGCTTTCCCTGTGCTGGGATTAAAGGTGTGTGTGATTGAATCTCAGCTGTTTATCTTTGTACTCAAGGATCAAGAAATTCCTGAACTGTCTGCCTAGGATTTGACTGTGTGCTGTCTCTGATATTTCAGGATTTATTAACTATGTAACAAATACTCACAGGCTTCATATTTGCTGGTATGGACACAATCTGGGGTCCCAGGGAGGCTCTCCTTCCCTAGCCCAGGTCTAAAGGGAAGCCTCCTTTCTCATGCCCCCTGACCCTTGCCTGTTCTTCCTTCTCTTGTTTTCTTCCAGCCTACAAAACTCTAGGTAAAGCGACCTGGCCTTTTCTCCCCTCCCTCCCTCCCTCCCTCCCTCCCTCCCTCCCTCCCTCCTTCCCTCCTCTGTCCTTTTCTTCCCCTTCCCATCTCCAAAATGTTTCTGGGCCTTGATAGTGCTACCTTCAGCTTCAGTGACCACTCACAAGAGTACACTGGAGCAAGGCTCCTCTGCTGGTGGTCTGGATCCTCTTCCTGGAGGATATGTTTAGAAGCAAAACAGTCATGCCCTGAGGGCTGTCTCCTGCTTGTGCTTCCCAGATCTTCCACCAGGCAGACACTTCATTAAAGCGCTGGCTCCTGGAGTTCGCAGTGAAACGAAAGCAGGCTGAAGTCCAGAGTGGAATCATCAGAAACAACAGTATCTGGGATGAACTCTTCTTTAATAAGATTCAGGTAAAGAAACGAGGCAGAGTCTGGAGTGGCACTATCGGGCGATGGGTGATCACATAGGAGACATAGAGGAGATTGTGTCAGTGACCTGCAATATGGCAAAAAGAACTCTTTTGTGTACTTATGAAGTCTAAGTTTAAGCTGCTGCTAGAATTTTAAAGCCATGAGTTTGCTCTTGGTTTGTTCGTTCCTTTCTTTTTAATTTTTGGAGATATCTTGTACTTGTTAAAGAGCAACCAGCATGAAGAAGCCCTAGGTTGTCCATACTCCAGTGGATGGCCTCATAACCATGCATCCTGGACTCCACAGGATGTTAAACTGAAAGAGAGGACAGGAAGTAGGGGGAGGTGAGGGAGTCAGGGATGGACCCTGGTGAATTACCAGGAGGAATGGGGAGTGAATATAATATGAGATTTTCAAAGAGTTAATTTAAAATATTATATACATGTGCATACATACACAAATATATACATATTTAAAAGGCTCTTAAAAAGTAGGTCCCTTGGTCTCTATCTTGCCTGACATTGCTCCACTAAGACATTCCTGAAACCTAAAGGCCTGGGCTTCCTCTTGCCATTCCCAGTAAGCTGTCTCTGCTAGGTTTTCCATAGCACTTGCTCCTCACCAAATGGCCAGGAGTTCTCTTTTCCTGATGGCCCATCCCTTTCACCTCTCCCAATCAGGCCAGTCCAGAAGTGCCCCTTGATGTCTCCATGCTCTGCACCACCTAAGGAATTCAGTTCATTAGTAGTACTAGCTCACTCTTTTTCCTGCTATTCTATTTTTAGCCATGAAAATTAATATTTAAACTCTCTTGGCTCAACTTACAGAAACAAAGTGTTTCAAGTATCCTTTGTCCTCTGCAGAACATGGTAAATAAAGCATGGTATTGATTTATACATAAGAAAAGGCTAAGCCATTAAAAATGAAAGTTGGAGAAAATTATGTTAAATAATTGTTTTGGAGGCCTTTGAATAATGAGAGAAGGAGGAAGTGGCTAAATCCTTTAAGGAGGGAGAAGCATAGTATTAAAAAGAATGCCATGTAAAACAATGGCACTTACCTCAAACTAGTGACTGGATTGGATGTGTGGGGTAAGCTGTTGACTGATCACCTTTACTATTTGAAAGGGAAAGGAGCTTCCTTAGGATGTACTCTCTGATCTGGGCTCCAGCATCCAGGGTCCAGTTGCTGAAAGCTGGCCTTGAATGAAGACTATCTCAGGTGTCACAAGCATTGAAAGAAAGCTTCTCTCTTCCCACAGGCTAGTCTTGGTGGACATGTGCGGATGATTGTTACTGGAGCAGCCCCCACATCTCCAACAGTTCTAGGATTCCTACGAGCAGCTCTGGGGTGCCAGGTATCATCCAGGGCCTTCCTTGAGTGTGGTGGGGTGTGTGCCAAGCAGTACAGATATAATACCCTTTACTGTACAGAGGAAGATACCAGGGTCAGGGAGCAAGCCTTTCAATTTTGTGTGTAAGAGCAAGCCACAGACAGCTAGAATGGTCTTGCCATCTTTTGGGAACTTCCTCCCCATGCTAGAAAAGCTCTTTACTGGAGACCTTGGGAGTTTAGCAAAAGGAAAAGAAATCATATGAACTATAAATATATCTTGAGGGACCAGAGAGATGGCTCAATGGTTAAGAACACTTACATGCTCCCAGAGGACCTGAATTTACTTTCTAACAACCACATGGTGGTTCACAACTGTCTGTAACTCCAGATCCAGAGAATCTAGTGGCCGCTTCTGACCTCTGCGGTCACTGCATACACATGATGCTTATACATACACACACACACACACACACACACACACACATACACATACACATACACATAAAATATTTTTTATTAAAATAAAAATGCACCCTTGGTATGTTGGAGATTCTATCACAGTTGTCCTGCCTCTCTGCACTCTGTACAGTCTTCCAAACATCTCTCATTTCAAAGCAAGAGCATTAGGAAGGGAGGGCCCTCTTCTACTGGTATTTGATTATCTCTAAGAAAAAAACAAAAACGAACAAGCAAAACTATCCCTTCATTTATCCATCCAGTTAAAATCTGTCAAGTTCCTACAGAGGCAGGGTATTGTATCACGGCTGCCGCAGGGCTTCCCGAGAAGTTAAACACGTCTGTTTCTTAAGTACAGTGATTCAATTTTTATACTTTATATGCTCTGAACTCTAGAGAAGAGAAAATCAGACCAGTAGTAGATCTAGAATATTTTATCTTGAATATGCACTATCCAAGTGAAAACAGAGCCTATGGTTAACATTTGGCCAGAAACCTTTATTCCAAGCCACACAACCTAAGTGTTCACGGAAAAAAGCAGCAGCACAGTCCTGCTGTGTTCAGTGTCAATGGTGTAAGCTGCCCAGGGCACCATGCCTTCCTTTATCCACAGCTGGGAGCAGCAGACTGTCAGTGGGAGGCAAGCTGACCAAGAAAGGCCACCAGGCAGTTCTGGAACAGTGAGGCCCTCATCCTGGTTTCTGTTTTGTTTAAAGGTCTATGAGGGCTATGGGCAAACTGAATGCACAGCTGGATGTACCTTCACAACTCCAGGGGACTGGACCTCAGGTAAAACACCTTCCAAGGGTGGTTTGGAGAATGGGGATACAGATGACACAGTCCATGGTCCACTCCATTCAAAACTCCCAGTCCAAAAGCTCCCTCCTGAAAATCAAATTTGCACAGAAATATAGAGGTGGAAAAGCAAAAGAAGCAGAAAAAAATAATTAACAGTGGTTAGGTCTGGGTTGTAATATTGTGGATCTGACGTTTCCTTTGTTGCAAATTTTCGCACCTCTCTTTTTATGTTTTCCCTATTTTAAAATTGCACTGATGTGCTTACTTTGCACATGTGTGTGAGAGTGTGCACACATGCCGTGGCACACATGTGGAAGTCAGAGAACAACTCACACAGGTTTGTCTTATCCATTCATAATGTGGATTTCTGAATCAAACTCAAGTCTGTCAAGCTTGGCAGCAAGCATCTTTGCCCACTGATCTATCTCAAGCGCCAGTCCTGTTTTCTGTCTAAATAAAAGTTGTGAAAAATATAGATCACAAGATATAACTCCACATGGTAAATGCTTATAATATTAGCTCATTGAGTTTATAGATCCTAGATAACCACACTGCCTTGCTTACAGTTATTTTACAACTGTTTTTTAATAGAATGAAAAAAAAGGCTATGAGCTGAATATGACTTTTAAAGGCAACTGTCTTTTTAAAAATATGTGTTCGAGTGTTTTGCATGCATGTACATATGTGCACAGTGGGTGTGTTACCAGACCCTCTTCTGTAGTGGCCAGAAGAGAATGTTGAATCCCCTGGAACTAGGGCTCTGAGCTACTCCTACGTGGGCTCTAGAAATCAAGCCCTGGTCCTTTTAGAACAGCAAGTAGTTACCTGCTAAGCCATCTCTTGAGCTCCTCTGAGGACTATTTCAGATGGGGCTCCTGCAATGTATCTAGAGGGTGGCGGCAATCTCACAAAGAAGTCCATGCGCACTCTCATTGTAAAGAGATTCCTCCTTATAAGCAGACACAAGTACGTCTGTAGTACTTATCCCTTGGGTCATCTGTCACCAGGATGTGACTAGAAACTGGCTAAACTTAGAAAGTACCCAGCCACAGAATTCTTTAGGACTCTTCCTCCTGGGGCCACTGTTTGTGTTTACATTTGTTCAAATAAAAACTGGAAAATATAGAATGGTGTGCATGCAAAAAAATGCTAGTTAATACAATAATATTTTACAGTATCTTGAAACATGATAGATAGACTCAAACTGGAAAATGCATTTGACTGATCAAGATAAGGAGTGGGTTTTTTGTTTTGTTTTGTTGTTTTGTTTTTGGAAACTTGTCTCATTACACTCAAGCTGGGTAAAGATTGTTCCATGTATAAATTCTTTGGCCACTTTTCTACTGCCAGATATTCTTCAGAAACCATCTTTGGAAATCATGCTCATTAATTTAAAGAAGTATTCAAATACTTATTTTTAATTATGTGGGGGGGGGGAGGTGGAGTGTGTGCATATGAGTACACACACTCATGGGGGCCAGAAGAAAACATCAGATACCCTGATGCAAGTCTTTGGTGGCTGTGAGCTGCCCAACTTGAATGCTGGAAATCAGATTCTTCTTCTCTATAGGAGCAGCTCTCTTACCTGCTGAACCAGATCTCCAGCACCTAACTTTTTTCTTCTCATTGTGTCTATCATACTAAGCCATAATTCCACAAACTCTATTTCTTATAAACACTTTCATTGTTACCTTTAAAAAACTATATTTATGTATTTATTTGTGTGGGATAGCATGTACATTTCACAGTGCACATTTAGATGTCAGAAGAAAGCTTACAAGTGTCCATTCTCTCTGTCCACTATGTAGCTTCTGGGGTTTAGGCTTAGTGGCAGCCCCTCTCCCCACTGAGCCCACTATGACCCCACTTACTTTGGATGCCATCCTTAACATTTTCCCACAGAAAACTGTTGACCTCTCTCTATTCATCCTACTAGAAAACCTACAATGCAGGGTGTGAGAAGACTGGTGTCTCTGTGAGGCAACCATGATAACCACCACACTACAGAAACACAACTCTGCTATCTCTTTGTATAGCATCATACCAGGTTTGGCAATGTGCCTTCTAAAAGAGAAACCAAGTGCCACAGCCTTTTTCATACCCATCGCACACTGGGTTTCAGGACCATGGCCAGCACCTGTTTAACTCTCCTTTGGCTGGCCCAAGTGTGAAGACCACAAAGGCTAGAGCATGTGCTGGCCTCAGTCTCCTGACTCTCCAATATCAATCCCTGGATGATGCTATATTAGGTGTGTACCACTATGCCTAGCTGGAAAAAAATGTTTTGATGAAGGCACAGTAGTAAAACCTCCTAATCATGTAGATAGTGGACCTGAGACTCCCACCTTACTCAGGGCGCCCATGTAGGTTTGTGCTAGGTAAATTATGCCTGCCTCACTCTGTAAGAAATAAATGTAAGGACAAGTAAGGTGATTCATCTGGTGAAGACATGTGTTGCCAAGTCTGATTACCTCAGTATCCACTGACTCCTCCAAGCTGTTCTCTGACCTCCATACATGTACTGTGGTGTGCTACATGCACTCTCACACAATATACTAACAAATGTTGAAAAGTTAAGAACCAAATGTAAGCCTGGAATTGTGGTGCCTCCTATAACTGCAAGTCTCATAAGGTTGACACAGGACCAGAAGTGTGGAGTCGGCCAGGGCACTATAGTAAATTTGAAAACAACCCACACTCCACAGAGAACCCCATCTCCAAACAGCCCGTGTAATAAAAAGAAATCAACTGTAAAGGGGAGGCCGAAGGTTGGCCTTTGCTTTCTTTGAAGTTATTTTTCCCTCAGTTCCTCCCTTTGCTCCTGACCAGAACCTGTGTAAAGTTATGTTACTCAGGTCCCATAGCTCTCTGCTTTAACTTTCTTGGAGATTTGTTTTCATTTTTGCACTGTCTTTGTTTTGTTTTATTAGAGGCAAGGTCTCTATAGCTCAGGCTAGTCTCAAATTACCCACATGAAACTAAGGATGACCTTGAGCTCCTGATACTTTTCCCTCCACCCCTCATGTTGTGGAATCATAGGGATGTTCCACCATGCCAGGATGCTTGGGGATCTTGTGGGGTGTCAAGCACTATCAGTGCTGAAACACTGATGCGTGTCATCTTGTTTGGATGTCCTAGGGCACGTAGGGGCACCTCTGCCTTGCAATCATATCAAGCTGGTCGATGCAGAGGAACTCAACTATTGGACCAGCAAAGGAGAGGGAGAGGTGAGCTTAAGATTTCATCTCTTGCATCTATGGAGATCACATGTAGCCAACTGAAAGCAAAAGCAGTGTGGATGGAGACATTTTTTCTTTTCTGCATGTACAGTCATTAAAAGTTAGCCATTCACTTGACTCAGCCAAAGCTCAACTCTAGGACTGAGTGGACTAAATCAAGGGGTTTTCCTTCCTTCCTTCCTTCCTTCCTTCCTTCCTTCCTTCCTTCCTTCCTTCCTTCCTTCTTTCCTTCCTTTTTTTCTTTTTTTTTTTTTTAATTTCTGACCTTTAAAAGAAGCTCCCTTCCCCCACATACACAGACTGCAGCTGTGGTGTGGGCTGCTGCCGTGTAACTTGTCTCATCAGAAGCATGGCCATACTCAAATAGGCCGAATGAACTGGGCAGAGCTGGGCTGTTCTTGCTCAGCTCTGAGTAAGTAGGTGGAGAAACAGATCATCTTCTGATGAAGCAGGGGGCCTGAGCAGCTCTGGTAGGATTGGCTAGTCATCAGTGTCTGTGGTGAGTGTCACAAACAGCATGAGCCCAGAGTCAGGGTCTCCTGAGGGAGAAGAGAGCACCAATGTAGAAATGGTGGCCAGGGCAAGGGAACGCTGATGCAGAGAAGGCAAAGGGCAGGTCAAAGGGCAGAAATAGAAGATGGGTACTTAATGTCCTCGGGTCTGTGACGGTCTCCACAGTGGCTTTGCAATAGTGCCCATTTGTTTTCGTACCTGGTGACAGTTCAGCAGTGTTGGGTCACTGATGTCGTGAGTGAGCAAAGCCATGGTATTTGCCCCCACAGATATGTGTGAAAGGACCAAATGTGTTCAAAGGTTACTTAAAAGATGAGGACAAGACAAAGGAGGCCCTGGACAGTGACGGCTGGCTTCACACTGGAGACATCGGGAAATGGCTACCGGTATGTACATTTGGAGGCTGGTGCTCCACATGTCAGTGATGAGTGGGTATGAGATCAAGGTCACTATGCCTCTCCATATGGACCCCAAATTTGTCCCAAGTTTCTTGCTGCTATTTCCCCAATGAAAGTGAGAGTGGCCTGTGTGGAGGACAAAACTTGGGCTCATACTTCCTATATTGTGGATTCCAGGAAGGGGTTTGCTAGTATATGGAGCTCAGTGGTTAAGTAGAAGGAGGTACATTTCTTAAGCAGATCTGAGAAAGCTAGTATCTCAGGGTTTTATTGCTGGGAAGAAACACCATGACCACATCAGCTCTTATAAAGGAAAACATCTAATTGGGGCTGGCTTGTAGTTGTCATGGCCAGGAAGCATGATAACATGCATGTAGACATGTTGCTGGACAGGTAGCTGAGAATTCTACATGTGGATCAGCAAGAGGAAAGAGAGCCACTGGGTCTGGCTTGGGCTTCTGAAACCCAAAAGCCTACCCCCAGGGACACACTTTCTCTAACAAGATCTACTCCCAATAGTGATACTCCCTATGAGCCTGTGGAGGCCATTTTTACTCAAATGGCCACCACCAGGGACACTGGCCTCCTCTGAGAAGGGAAAACACTAGAGTTGGTCCTTAAGGGACAGTTCTGTTCTTTTAGCTCTGCTAGGAGTTGTCTTGTCATCTGGAGCAAAGCCACACTCTTTTTGTGGGCCACTCCCTGCCCATTTGTATAAACTGAATCTTCATAGCATTCTTTGGCTATGGCTCACAGCTTTTAGCTCAAACCCATTTGCTTCATTCTTTCATTTAAAGATTACATTATTTATGTATTCTGTGTACCTGTGTGCTTGTGTGTGGGTGTGCGTGAGGTCAGAGGGCAATTTGCATGCTTTGATTCTCCTTTAGGCATGAGAGTCTTAGGGCTCAAATTCAGGCCATAAGCCTTGGCAGAAAGTGCCTTTACCCACTGGTCTGTCTTTCTGGCCCATACTCCCTTATTTCTGAAATGAAAATAATAACACTGCCTCTCCTGTTGTTGTCACCAGGAACAAGTAGCATCATGGCCACAAAGCATTTAGCACAGTGCCTGGCATGTATCATACAACTATATAAATCCTTTAAGGATGCCGTCCCCAACACCCAGAGCTCTGTCCTGGTGTCACAGGAGAGCCAGGGGACCTCTCCTGTACGTCTGGAAAGCTGCAGCTGTTTTGGTCAGAATCTGAGGTGTTGAGAATATTAGACACATGCTGAGCCCTCCCCAGGCTCCAGGCCCCTTGAGCCAGTTTGCTTCTGCTTGGTCCTGTGCACTTGCCTTTGAAAAACTGTCATGCTTGTGAAAGACAAGGAAAAGTCCCCAGTGTGTTCCCTGGAACAGGGACTCTCTGCTCAGGGAAGAAGGAAGAACTTTTTATTTTTATTTTTGATGTGAATAGGGTTGAGGGTACAAGCAGCAGAGAAACAGAGGACAGACACTCACTGGACCCGACCCTCAAGCCAAGAGAACAAGAGAGAGTAGGAGAAGAGCTGGGCCAGGACCAGTAGACGACAATCATCTGCAACAGAAGGACCATGGATGTCTAGGAGAGGGACTGGAAAGGCCTGTGGGGCATGCACACCTGTGGAGGGACATTGTCCTATCAGTCAAGGAAGACTGAGGCTCAAGGACCTGCACTTGCAGCAGCCCCTTTCAAGGCCCTGCCATCAGTTCTAATATTTTTTGCTTTTATGTATTGATGATGATGGTGATGGTAATAGGTTTTTCTGTATACTCCTATGTAAAGCCCTATCTGGCCTCAAATGTGCTACTGTCCTCCTGCCTCAGCCTCCCAAGTGTTAGGTTTACAGACATGTACCATAATGCCTGGTTTCCGTAATTTTTTTTCATAAAGAAAGGGTCTCAGAACCATAAACACTCAGAGCTGAAGTACTAAACTTGAATGAAGCCTCCCATTGTTCAGGGTGTGGCAAGAAGTGAGTAAATAAACTCTTGTGAAGTAGATGGTGTGCTCAGACACAAGCCAGCAGTCTGTGGAGTCAGTATCAAAAGTTATTATCATTTCTGAATTTTAGTTGAAATTGTTCTTCCATTTGACATAAGTGTTTATCCTTTCCATGTCTCAAGTCAGGCCAATTGTGCATTTATGATTTAGCTTTGTCTTAGTTATGCTCTGATTTCCTTGAACACTATTTTCTTATACATTGTGTTTGGCCTTTTTGTTTCTACTTATAAACAGACCAATCTGAAATTTTTCTTTTAAAAATATGACTCTGGTTTTGGTATCAGCTTATTTGAATGAATGGATGAGTGATGTTTTTGTCATGTTTTTCTAATTCACTGGAAGACCATGTGCAATGATTCAATGATTATGTTTAAGTGATATTTGTGCTTTAAAATTATTGTTGTACAGTCATAGATAAAGGAGAAGGTATAGTCCTCTAGTCAGAGAGTCCTGGTTTTCAACCCTGAGTCTTCGGTTCCCTAACCATGTGGCTGTTGGAGGAGCTAACTAACGTGTCTGACCCTCATTCCTCATTAGAGGAACAGAAGTAACAACAGCCAGCTGTTGCTTGTAGGCCAAAGAAGTTAGCCTAAGGGAGACGTAGGAGATCCAGCCCCACTGTGGAGAAAAACAGACCTGCTTTCTTCTTCTGTCCTGGAGGATCAAAGAGATGGAGTGGGGATGGAGGGTCTTCAGGGCTCTCTCTGTCTGCTCAAGAAGTAGTTTCCATGGGAGGATGAAGATGGGCACAAAAAAATCTGTGAGTGAGGGTTGATGGGCCTGAGCTGAGAGAGAGAGAGAGAGAGAGAGAGAGAGAGAGAGAGAGAGAGGTGAGACAGATAGGGATGACCTAAGGTTTGCTCAGACCTCAGAAGGATCTATCTCCGGGAGCATCACTCTGGGTGGACAGATTTTCACAGCCTGATGGAAGTCACTAACCAGTGCTGAGATGTGGGAGCCAGTGAAACGATCCAGCAACTTAGGCATTTGGAAATGGTTTTCCCTGCTGTGCTGTTCTCAGAAATAATGACGTATAACATTCACTTAATCACCCCAGAAACTCAGAAAGGCCTCAGGTCAGGCTACTGCAACCAGCACTCACTTCCTGTCCTCCCTACTGGCGAATACCATCTAGTGGCTGGGTGGAAGCCACAGGCCCTCTGAGGAATCTGCTGTCCACTAAGAGATAGTAAGGGCACCTGGGGCTGAGGCAGTAACTGGGACAATAGACCCTAGTGAGGTCAAACAGAATAAACGCAGAGATGTGGGTGAGAAAAGGAACAGCTGGAGCATGGGCCTAGGAAGAGGAGCCTTGACAGGGCAGACATGGATCTGAGCAGAGGCGGATGAATGCCTGCTTCTGGGGCGAGGGTGACTGGTGAAGCAAAGGGGCCTTGTGAGGCTGACCCAGAAGAAAGGACAGTGGATGTTCAGGGCCCACAGGACTGGCATGTCACCCACCCGTGGTGGGAAATAGCTCCCTCAAGTCCCATGCAACATCTTTGTAGACACAGGGTAAGTCTGCACAAGAGGAGTCAGGGGGTCCAGCTTGGAAATGGGAGTGCTGTCTTAGGACTGTTCAACTGTCTGTTCAACTCCACAGGAGGGAACGCTTAAAATCATCGATCGGAAAAAGCACATATTTAAACTTGCTCAGGGGGAGTACGTTGCACCAGAGAAGATTGAGAACATCTACCTGCGGAGTGAGCCTGTGGCACAAGTCTACGTCCATGGGGACAGCTTAAAGGTGAGGAGTATGCTCCAGCTTTCCCGCACATACTGCCTACCGAAAACTCCAGACTAGATTGTGATTTATAGTCAACCACCAGAATTCATCCGTACATTTCAGGTCAAGAGAAAAAATCCACTCTAAACAAGAAATCACAGGACTTGGGACTCTAGCTCACTGGCTAGAGTGCTTGCCTGGCATGTAGTAAGCCCTGAGTTCTGTGCCCAGCACCACATAAAACCAGGCATGGTAGTACATTCAGGGTCAGAAGAAAAAGGATCATGAGTTTGAGGCCAGCCTCAGCCTCAAAGCAACAATTACAGAAGAAATCTTAATTACTTAGGGTTTGGTTAATTGTAGTTATGGCAAATGAGTTGCTTGAAGTCATACAAATAAACATTTTTACTAATTTTATTAACTTCCATTGGGGGATTTCTTAAAGCAAGATAGTATTTTACCTTTCTGATTGTGTGTGTGTGTGTGTGTGTTGCTGTGGGTTGAACTCAGGGTCTTCCTGCATGCTAACCAGGCACTATATCACTGAGATACACCACCCTCCAAGCCTTGCTATGCAAATAAATTGTACAGGTAAATGGATATAGTAATACAAGGAATGATACAAATGACAGTATTATCTGTATTAAAATGTTTCCTATCAATGTCATTTAGATCATAGTTAGAAAGACCAAAAACATATTCTGTGGTATCAGAGTTATTGATCCTATTCTATCCTATGCATTTAGTTATATAATTAAACCTTAAATCACTTTTAAGTTATTACCAGAAAGTCTCAAACAGTTTTTTACAAATAATTTTGAAATAGTTTGGAAATAAAATTCAAACAGTTTTTCACAAATAATTTTAAAGTAGTTTGGAAATTTTGGGAAATGTGTTTTGGTTCACAGATCTTGATTAGAATCCTCTAAGATGTGCATATCTGAGACTGACATGAAAATAAGGGGGATATAACAAAAATTGTGTGTGTGTGTGTGTGTGTGTGTGTGAGAGAGAGAGAGAGAGAGAGAGAGAGAATTTTTGGCTTTTAGTACTAGGACTTGAACTCAGGCCTATTCAGATCTTAGCCTCTTCGCAGCCCTGTTTTTAGAAGCTATCAGCCGGACTGTGTGGCACCCTGGTGGAAGTATTTTATAACCTCTAAACAAATGTTTCATAATGGAAGACTTATTTTTAGGAAATGGTGGAGTCTGAGAATCTGACAGATTATTTTTAATACCAGACTGCAAGTAAGAACTCTAAAAGTTTGTGTTTTCTGGTGGGCTTTGTAGGCCTTTTTGGTTGGCATTGTTGTGCCCGACCCTGAAGTCATGCCTTCCTGGGCTCAGAAGAAAGGAATCGAAGGAACCTATCAGGAGCTTTGCAAAAATAAGGTCTGTACCCCAGGTGCTTCCTGACAGGCTCCTGAGTATTTTATGGGTCAAATAATGGAGGACAGAAAAGCTGACGGCAGTGAAATCTAAATGCATATGGGATGCCTGGTATTACTTCACACTGCTAGGAACCTGAAACCAGAGATTGGTCTTTCATAGTTGCTAAAGTTGTTCCTTTTTACTCTTTAGAAATTGAGTGAACCATTGAATTCTTAGGTCCAGGAGCCATCACACAAAGTTTATCTAGCTTTATCATCCCATGGCTTGAAAGGGAGAAGTCGAAAAGGAAGTGACTTGTCCCATGCCATACAGATGGTTCACAGCAGAGTCAGATGTGGCTCTCTGGGTCAAGAGGCAGTGATAGAATGCAAACAGTCACATAGCTTAGAGCATCCACACTCCTACCTTCATGAAACAAACAGTCTTATGATACCATAAGTCTAGGGAGGATTGTTGCTCTGTGTTTCAGCAACAGACATAAACAGGCATCTCTGGTTCCACTTTCCCTGGCTGAGCCCTGGACTTGCATAGGGGTGGCAGCACTTCCAGGCTGGCCTGCAGAACACTTAAAATAAAGAATACCCTGACACACTCACCGTGACCTCTCTGGCCATTTGCACCCCTTTCTATCATGGTGAGAGACAGTAAATGGCACCAGATCATCCTCAACATGGAAGGGACTGACAGAGCATGTGTCTGCCCTGTCACTGGTCAACCTTAATTAAA
Source organism: Sigmodon hispidus (assembly GCA_004025045.1). Lineage (NCBI taxonomy): Eukaryota > Metazoa > Chordata > Mammalia > Rodentia > Cricetidae > Sigmodon > Sigmodon hispidus. The sequence continues at coordinate 33,549 of PVIH01010957.1, forward strand.
AACTTTATTTCTTCTACCCTCATTTTGAAATGTTCTTATTGTTTTGCTTTCATGGTTCAATTCAGGAGTTGAAGAAAGCCATTCTGGATGACATGGTGATGTTGGGGAAAGAAAGCGGACTGTATTCTTTTGAACAGGTAACTGTGACCTTTCCTTTGCCCACTATATCTCTTTGCATAACAGCACAGCGATCCTGACCAAGCTTCTTTCCTCTGCGATGTGGCCAGCTAGAAGGCTATATACCAACAGACTTCCAAGGCCTATTTCCAGCCAACTGCAACTGCCTGCTCCTGAACTAAATAGGTCACTGGACAAGTAAGACTGTGCTCATTGCCCATATAACTGCAGGCGATCATAAGGCTGAAATAGAAGCAGGTGGATCACGTGGTCCTGCTCTGGCTCCCAAGGGCCCTACCTTATTTTTACTTCTATGGGCACTGCCTTCTTGGCAGCTTACTTGCTAGGAGGACACTATTGGCCCAGTGGCCTTCTGAAAAGGAGGAGGAAACAAAGCACCCCCAAAGAAAGGACACTCAGTTCCTCTGAGAACTACTGTAGCTGGGCTTAGGACTGAGCATGCTCAGTCCTGCTTCATGTATCATATGCCCATGAATAAAAGCCAAAGAGAAAAAGGTTCCAAGTGTAAAATAGTAATGTGCTGGTAGAAAAGTTTATCCTTTGGATATTGAGATAATTATCTTTCATAAAATCAGCATTTTATAACTTTTTAGTTGGGGGGGATGACAGTAAGATGGCCCAGCAAGTCAAGGTGCTTGTTGCCACACTGGATGACCTGAGTTCAGTCCCTGAGTCCCATATAATACAAGAAGGAGAGAACTAACTCCTAAAAGTTGACCCCTGAACTCCATTCATGCAGAGAGAGAGAGAGAGAGAGAGAGAGAGAGAGAGAGAGAGAGAGAGAGAGAGAGAGAGAGACTAGAGAGAAATATAACAAAAATTTTTCAAGAGTTGCTTTTTACCAGGCAAAATTACAGGATGCCTTTAATTACAGTTTGTTGGAGTGAGAGGCAGAGACAAGCATCTCTGTGAGTTTGAAGCCAGCCTGGTCTACATAGCAAATTCCAGGACAGCAAGGGTTCTGTAGATAAACCTTCTCTTAAAAACAAACAAATGTTTTCCATAAAAAGTCCCTAAAATTTAGTATGAAGGATCTATAAGGCTTATAAAATTTTTTAAATTTTGTACACTGGTTTAATAATAGGACTATTTTAAAATTTGTTTTAAATGTTAAATTCTTATTTTTTTGCCTAAAATTAAAATATATCTACATACAAAGATTTTTTAAATTTCTTTTCTATTGTTGTTTTGCTTTGGTTTTGAACAGGATCTCATGCTATAGTAGTTTGGGGGCAGGGCAGGCTGGCCTGCTACTTATCACATAGCTCAGGTTGGTCTTGAACTCATTACAATCCTCCTGTCTTAGCCTCCCAAGTATGAGGACTACAGGCATGAGCTACCTACCTTACTCAGTTATAATTTTACTTTCTTAATTTCAAGCTGAAGAAATCTAAAATAGCTTTGATGTTTGAGATTGTTTTTCTCTTGAAACAGATCTTAAATTAAACCAGTTTGAGAAATAAACTTTGATTTGTCAGTAACTTTTAGGACCAGCTACAGCTTGAATTTGAATCATCCCAGCAGCTTACTTTATTTTTCAGAGTAGGAGGTCCACTTTTGCCATTATGATTACTTCAATCTCCAATTTGGTAAAACTTATTTAATTGTCTTTTCTTAATGGGAATCTGTGTGACTGAATCATATGCGGACATGTGGCTCAGGAGCTACCCCAGAGTGGTTCCAGACCCAGTACTTTGGGGTGATTTGAAGGGCAGACTGGACTCCATCTGGGGACAGCCTTGTGAATTCCTAAGCCCCATGCGCCCTCTGTTGATGCTAGGATGCATAACCTGCACCAGGACAGAATGATAAAACCTGCACATTGGGAGAGGGAATGGAAGAGATTGACAGGATAGTCTCTCTCTCTCTCTCTCTCTCTCTCTCTCTCTCTCTCTCTCTCTCTCCCCTTGTATGTGTATATGCATGTGATATTCTTAAGGTTATTTTTATAAGAAATCTTCAATTAAAATTGGTTAGAGTGTTAATGAGAGAAGAGCGATCTTGACTTCCTGCATGCCTTGTGCAGTTTCTGCTCTAATAATCTACCCTCACCATGGTAATCTCAGATGCAGGAAAGTCATATGGCATCTCAGAGGTCTTTAGTTTTATTGCCAAAGTTGTTACCTCATGGTTTTTTCTGTTGTCATTCTCCTCACTGCTCTGTGGCCTCTTCCCCAGCACAGTTAGCATGTAGCCTCAGCTGACCCTGGCCAAACAAGCAGTGGAGCTTCTGCACAGAGGAAGGCATGCTCCAGACCTGGGTCATCATCACAGCAGTTGCCACAGTTGACCCACAATCCATTTTTATCTTGATCTTTTTTATTTTTAAAAACAAATGGGCAGGGGCTCAGGCTATGGCTTAGCTAGTAAAGTACTTGTCTAGAATGTAGCCCTGGGTTTGAACCCCAGCACCACATACACTAGGCATGGAAATGGCTCTTTCTTATCATCCCAACGCATGGCAGGTAGATGTAGAAAGATCAGAAGTTTAAGGCTATCTCAACCATAAGACATGTTTTATGCCATGAGACTTTGTTTCCAACAAACAAACAAAACAAAAAAGTTCAGGAGGGATAGCAGCCCACATTTGCTTGGGAGGTCAAGGCAGCAGGATCATAAATCCAAGACCAGCCTGGGCTATGTAGTGAGCCTCAAGGTGGGAGAAGGGGAGAGGGAAATAAGGATTAACTTGAAACCCAAAGAATGACATAACTAAGTCCAGAAGTTAAGTCTTCCTAACCCTACCCCTTAAGAGTTCAGATTTACTGATCTGAGTTGATTGCACTAAACTTTGAAGTAGAAAAAAAATGGATTTACTGTAGCATGAAACACAAATTCTAGTTGTTATTTAATGAAAACTCAGATCCAGATATTGGGGAAAAGCTGAAATACTAGAGAGAAGAAGCAGACCACAGTCAGTTCTCACCCAGCCAACTTCTCAGGGTAAAAGCTATCTTCAAGAGTCCTCTGCCTGACTCATTGCTTCTACAGAAAACTGCACCTTCTGCTTAAGCCTGCCTATTTAAGACATTTAATCTTCTTTACCAGTTGTTTGACTTCCAGGTCAACTCTGCATCATATTCTAGAGTTGAAAAGCATGACTCTTGAGTAGTCAGCCTTGAACTCACAGAAAGATCTCTGTCTCTGGAGTTATGGGATTAAAGCTGTAGATCACCACTCCCGGTCTTTCCTGTGCTGGGATTAAAGGTGTGAGTTACCACTCTCTGACCCTTGACTTGACTGTACTTAGTTCAGCGTTCTGCTATTCCAGGCTGATTTTACTAAATATAAAATATATCACCACAGTAGCATAATTTCCAGAAACATGCAATTCTAAGAAATAGGTCAGCCATTAGTAATTTACAGAGACCTTTGAACGATGTGTATTTTACTAAGTAGATAGGTTACACTTAAAATATTCTATTTCAACAATTAAATGGATGAGTAGCAGATATTTGAGCATTTAATTGTGATTTAATAATGTTCTTGGTATTTGTGAGCCTCATTAATTTACATAGACAATACAAAATGAACTTTGACGCAATAGATTTTTTCAACTTCTAACCAGTCAACCTCTCCTTAGATATACTGCATTTAGAAATGGATTTATCATTTTCCTGATTCATGAAAATGTTTTGTTTTTCTTGTTTCTGTCTTCCATCTTAAATTGGATATTTTTTGTTTATTATCTACAAGCAAACTTGAATTAATACCTTTGAAAAACTGAAAGTACTATAGTTCTTCTATAGACAGACAAATGTTTATAGTTTTTGTTGTTCCTTTTTAAAAAGTTTTTTTTTGAGATTTTATCTTTTTTATTTTATGTGTATGGGTGTTTTGCCTGTATATATATGCTCATGTAGTATATATGAGAAGTGCCCACAGAGGTCAAAAGAGGGCATCAGATCCTATGGAACTGGAATTGTAGACATTTAATTGTGAGCTTCCTTGTAGGTGCTAGTAATGGTAACCTGGGTCCTCTGGAAGAGCAGCCAGTGTCTTCACCATGGAATTCTTTCTACAGACCCTGAAAAGTTCATATTCTTATAAGATAACATAAATGGAAAATTTGGAGATACTTTATTCCAATGCACTGTTTAACTGTTACAGTGTTTTTTTTTTTAATGAGAGTTCTATAAATCTCATTTTAATGACAAATTTCTAGAAAAAAGTTAACGTTAGGCATTTTTTTCTTATGTCTTCTACAAAATGTATTAAAAGTTAAAAAGAGCCAGGCATGGTTATGCATTCAGGAAGCAGAAACAAGTGCTTCACTGTGAGCCTACATAGTGAATTCAGGGCAACCAGAGCTGCACAGTGGGAGACACTGTCTCAAAAAATATACATACATACATATGTACATACATACTCACACACATACACATACATACATATGGGTCTGGAGAGATAGCTCAATAGTTAAGAGAAGTCATTTCTCTTCCAGAGGACCTAGGCTTGATTCTTAGCACCCACATGGTGGCTCACAACCATCTGTAACTCCAGTTCCAGGGGATCAGACACCATTCTTCACAGACACTGCATGCATAGGGTGCACAGACATACATGCAGACAAAATACTCATAAACATAAAAATAATTACATAGATAAATAAAATTGGAAAGCCAGTTTCATGAACATAAATGAAGATTAGAGCTCTTTTTAAAATATACTTACAATTAGACAACTTTCTAGAAATCATACAATTATTGCACAAAATGAATTTGTGCTTTATTATTGACTCCCTCCTGAAAACAGTTCAGTTTGGTGCCCAGAGTTAAAGTCATCACTAATAATGGATATGATTTTGTTTCTATTCACTGTCCAGACTTTGGGTCATTCAAGTTGATCATATAGGTATTATGTAGAAGGATGTAAAGACCCAGGGCATCTCCTGACAGCCTGGCAGTAGTGTTACTCTGATTTGCTCACTGGGGAGTTAGATTGTGAGCTGGATCCAGGCCCCTTGCTGGTTTGGCCCTCTTTGCAGGACTGGATCTGATGGTGTGAGCTGAGGCAGAGCAGACAGCTATATAGAAGGATAGCATGCTCAGGGCATCCAGAAGCTGATTTGACAGATACTCAAAATCTGTATGATTTTCATCCTTTCCCTTAAGACCTGTCCCTTCACAGTCTCCACACCACCTGAGAAGTACCATGCAGCTCTTCCTGGGAAAGACATCATTCTTGCACTGCACTTTCTGTGGCATCTGCCTCCACAGCCACATTTCCAGTCTTTCACCCCTAGACTGAATGTAGAGTCCTGCATCCCACTAGGAAATCAGAAGAGCTGGTAACTGGGCTGCAGACATTGCATCCTGGTCTTTGCATCTTTTTGGAGAAATCATAATAACTTCATAAAAGAAGGTGGGAAAGGGGTGTGGTAACCCTGCTATCCTGAGATGGGGAAGCAGGAAGATGAAGAGTTCAAGACCACCCTTTGCTATGTAGGGAGTTGGAAGCCATCCAACTACCCAAGACCATGCTTCAAAAAAACCAACAAAAAACACAAAAACAAATGAATAAATCAAAAAATTTCATCACAAAGTGGTGATTTCTAACTTTAAAAAATGTTTTTAAAAGTTATTGTTTATGCTTATTTTATATATTTAAATGTATCTGCCATGTGCATGCAAAGTCCACAGAGGTCAAAAGAGGGCATCAGAACCCCTGTTACCTGCATTGTAGATGGTTGTGAGCCACCATTGTGAGCCACCATGAGGTACTGAGAACCAAATCCTGGTCCTGTGCAAGAGCAGTGAGTGCCTTTAACTCTCTAGCCCTGTGATTTCCAATTTTTAAAAGAACTTCCATGACATTTTACATAAACTGTGCTCTCTTGGTAGTGTAGGGCCAGAGCTCAAATCTCTCTAACTTCCACATCCCTAACCATCTGACCTTCCTGCCAACCCCTCTCACCCCACCTCTACAAGCCTCTTTGGCTCTCCCCTACCCCAACCTTTCAGTCCCCGACTCTCATACCCACCTATACCCCATGTCATATCACCTAAACCGCAGCCTGTGTATTTTCTTGCTTCTCAGTACTCTAAGCTTCTTCCTTGGGACCTGTTTCTTAGAATGGTTTGTGTGTGATAACAACACACTGGGGAAACTGTATTTCACAAGGTACAAAGACATGCAGTCCTAGTCCTGGGAAATCTTTCCTGTTTTGAGGAGCAAGCATAATGAGACAGTTTTCAGCATCAGGAGCTTAACCTTTTAATGGCATGTATATGTACATTTGACATATGTGAGGGTGCATTGTGTGCACATATTTACAGCAGTTAGAGGACAACCTCACATGTTATTCACAAGAACGGGGGTCTCTCATTGCCCGGGAATTCACTAGCTAGAGTAAGTACACTAGTGGCCAGCCAGCCCGAGGGACCTTCCTGTCCCCAGAGCTGGGATTACAAGAGTATACCACATCTCCTTTTTAAAACATGGATTCTGAGGCTTTAACCAAAGTCTTCATTCCTGCAAAGCAATGTCTTTACTGACTGAGCCACATCCCTTGATTTTGTAATACTCCATGAGGCCATCTTCAGCAAAGAGCCTCTGATTTCCAGCCATTTAAATTGAATATCCAGCTAGAAGTCCTCACAATATGTAACTGCCAGTCAAGGCCTGCTTGTTCCACTCCTGGCACACCCAAATTTCTTCAAACACTGGGCTTGAGATATATATATATATATCCCTCTCTCCCTCCCTCTCTCTCTCTCTCTCTCTCTCTCTCTCTCTCTCTCTCTCTCCACACACACACACACACACACACACACACACACACACACACACACACACATCCTACCTAAGATAAGGATTGATCTTTCATTTACACAGTTTTCCTAGAGATGAAGATGAACCTATTATTGCTTAGCTTTAAAAATTTTGACATTTATTTAATTAAGATTTGGGTTAAAATTCCAGAATTTATTTTTTCTTAAAAGTCTTTTTAAAAGTTAGAAGTATACTGTTGTAAGAGGTCTTCTTTTTGTATTGAAGGTTTTTGTTATGTTTCGCTTTGCTTTCGTTTGGTTTGACTTTGTTTTCTTAGATTAAAAATTCAGTGGATAAAATAGAGGTTTTTTTTTTGTTGTTTTGGTTTTTTTCTTTTTTTGAGCAAAGAATTCTTTGTCACGTCTCACTAGTCATTTGCTAGGATGCTGCACTGTTAATATCAGGACATCTCTCTAACTCCATGATCCATACTAAGAATCATCTTTTCAAAGAGTCATTCTGGCTCAGCTTGCCAGTGTTTAAAAACTCTGTCAAGAATGACCTTCCCATTTGCCAGGAAAATGTACTGTTCTTGCTCCATCTTCTCTCTGTATCATACGTACCACATGCTCCAGCCCACATTGTAATAGGCTGGGGAGGCATGGGCATCGTACCCTCTGCCTGAGCCACACATCAACCTACTCTCTCCACTCTCACTCTCTACATCTGCCAAAGCCTACTTATTCTTCAAAGTTCAGTTCAAGCATCTCTTTTAAAAGAACTTTGTCTGTTATGACTTGGATGTGAAATGTCTCTCACAGGGTCATGTTTTGGACACTCCATTTCCAACCTGTTTTGAAGACCATGGAACAAGTCAGGTCCCTGTGGTCTTAGAAGGTCACAAATGCCTCTGGCTCTGGTCTAAGTGGCGCTGCTCTCTGTCTGCCACCATGTGAACAAGCTGCTGCCTCATTCCCACTTTCACCAATGGAGCCATTGTGTTTCGCCTTCCTCCATGAGGGACTCAGTTCCTCTGACATTGGTCTTCCTCGAAATGGTTTGGTTTCCATGATATTTGGGTCATAACAGTGAAAAAAAGAAAACATAAACTGACCAACATTCTCCTGGGTTTTCCTTCTTTGCTTAAGTGGAAAGATGGATGATTCCAGGTATGTACAGGTCCGCAGATACCTGGACTCTTCCTGTCTTTCCATTTCTCTTTATTCTTATATGTTGACTTTTCACTCCATGGTGATAGGTGGTGGCAGGGTAACTGCAACAACTCTCAACACCACTCACATTCAAGTAAGGAATAGGAGAGGAAGTGGAGGTAGCCATGTCTGAATTTTTTTTATTAGGAAGCAATTTTTTTCTTTTAGTACCCAAATATGGATCTCATGGCTCTCCTTTAGCTGCAAAGCTGAGCTGAGAGATCAGGGGACAGGACTGTCATGGTATGTATTCTGAACCCAAACTACATCATTATCATGGGGAAGTGGATATCAGAGAAGGAGCTGGTATTCCTCCTCCTGCACTCACTCCTACAGTAATGTCAAACTCTGGCCTGCCTCTCTCGTAGAATTGTAGGTTCCATGTGAATAAGAGCTATTTATCCCCAAAACATAACATAGTGCCTGACACACTGTATGTGCTCAGTGAATATTGATTATCTAAAGCTACTCTTGAGTCTGTTTTTGCTTTTAACATGTATTTTGATGTAATTTTAAAATATATATTACAATGATGTTTAGCCCAGCTCACTCTTTAATAATATGAGTTATTAAACTTATTAAACAACAAATATCAGTTGATTTGATCCCAGTTAGCAGGACACAATTTCTTAGAGATTGTACCACTCAAGTGTTCAGCTCCACTTAAAATATAATATTCTCAGAGAAGTGCCTGGGAGTCTTCCTGCTGGAGTCTTCCTACCCTACATGACAAAAGCTCTATGAGATATTCCCAGACCTTCATCCCTCAATCAGGATGCAAAGAGCTTCTGTTTGAGGAGCCTGGGCTCTGCCTCAATAGAAGGCAGCAGCAAGAATACTGGAGCAGACCCTATGCCCCCATCTAAATGACTTGATAAAAGTTCCGGGCATAACTGGGGTTGTAGCTCATCTGACAGAGTGCTTGCCTGACATACACAGAACCCTGGGTTCTACTCGCAGCACTGCAGAAACTGGTGTAGTGATGTGTACTTGTCACTTTGGCACTGCGGAGATGGAGAAAGAAAGGGGCTATATTTTTTAGATCATGCTCAGCTACATAGTGCATAAGGCCAGCATGAGCTACGTGGGATCCTGTCTCAAAAACAAACATATCCACAGTAGGGAACTGTTTCACTTCATGGGTCCTCCCTTCTCTGCACTCTTTGTACAGATTCCAGCCTCTCTAGGCAGCTGTTTGAAGCAGACACTGAAGAATTCTCATGGCGGCTTCCCTCCATAATGTGTCTTGTCACTGTGTCTCCCATTCATTCTGAACTGCTTACCTACCTCTGCCTGCCTCCACCATATGTGTAGAACAACAGTTCTCAACCTATGGGTGCAATGCCTTTAGGGGGGTCAAATGACCCTTTCACAGGGGTTGCATATCAGATATTTCTATTACAATTCATAACAGTAGCAACATTTATAAGTGACAATGAAAAAATTTATAATTGGAAGTCACCATAACATAAGGAATTGTATTAAAATGTGACAGCATTAGGAAAGCTGAGAACTACTTATGTAGATGAAATATATACTTCCATTCTTAACTCTTCCCAAAGCCATCTTCCAATTTCTCATGGAAACCTCTTTCTACACTGCATGTGTGTCTGTGCCATTGCACTCTTCAAAACTCTCCAGTCTTTTCCTCATGTGCTTTAGATAAAGCTTGACCTTTTCCATCACTGGGATGCCTATGTCTTCAGTCTCATAGCTCCTACACTTGACTTTCTTATGTAACATACTTTTGAACACCCTACTTCTCCTCAGCTGCTGATTTTGTTCTTGAGAACTGTGCCTGTGGTAACTAGCCTCCTACACTCACATTTCCTTGTTTGACTATCTATTTATTTAAGATACGGTCTCATGTATCTTAAGCTGAACTTGATGTATAACCAAGGGTGACTTTGAACTTCTGGCCCTCCTGCCTCTGCTTTATGAGTGCTGGTTATTTGACACCACATCCTGGTTTTATAAGATATTAGAGCTCAAACCCATGCATTATACATGTTAGACAAGCATTCCACCAGCTAAGAGCCATCCCCAGCATCAACTGTTGCACACTCTCTCTACCTACTTCCCTCCCTCCCTCCTTCCTTCCTCCTTCCTTCCTCCTTCCTTCCTTCCTTCCTTCCCTCTCTAACTCCTACCTAATTGTGAAACCTTCCCTAACTAAACCTCACTCTTCCCTATCTCAGGTCTGTGCTAGTCATTGTTTACACATCATGTTAAAAGTTGCCCAGCTTCCTTCAGTCTGCTCTGTGAACACTAGCTTACACCACTGTGGTGTCAGCATTTAAGACTTCTCCTTGTATTCTCAGTGCCCAGCAGAAAAGGCAACTTGTTCATGTCTATTGAGTTCCTGAGTGAATGAATGAATGAATGAGTGGCAAGAGGAAAGGATGGCTTTCATATGCATCCTGAAATGTGTCTGAATATAATTTTGACAGCATGGTATGCTAAAGCCATGATGCTTATTCCTTTATGCCTTTTTTAAAAACCATGTATGCTATAAATGCTGTGTTTTATTTCTATTAAAGATATATTCTGCATTTGGTTTTTAGGTTAAAGCCATTTACATCCATTGTGACATGTTCTCAGTTCAAAATGGTCTGCTGACACCAACTCTAAAGGCTAAGAGACCAGAGCTGAGAGAATACTTCAAAAAACAAATAGAAGAGCTTTACTCACTCTCCATGTGAAGCTCAAGGAGGGTTCTTCTCAGTCCAATGAACTTTGCAGCAATATTATAGTTATTCTTGAAATAAAGGAACCAGAGTGACACAGCTGAAAAAGAATGAGCACCCTATTTTGTGAATGAGCCTTTCCTGACCTAAGAAGTCTCTAACAATATTTTCTCTACCATCACCAAGTATACTTTATTTTCATTAAATGATATTGTAGCAAGCTGCTAAAAAATTGCAAATGACAATGTAAAAACAAACTAAGACACTTTCTCAAGAACTGTGTACCACTAAACATAATATATCTGCAATGTTCACAGAATTCCATTAAACATAAAAGAGAAACATAACGGATATATTGTACTTAATTATTTGTGGAATACTAACCAGATACAGCAAATGTCTAGGCAATGTGGACTACCTTACTAAATAACTGTCAAAGATCGCAGGTAGATCAGACTCAAAACTTAAAGCAAGATATAGGAAGTCATACCCAAATAAAACATTATAGTTCACGTGACCTGACTCCCATTCTTTAACATGACCATCCTTGATGATGCAAAAGCCTTCTGATTTTTACTTTTGTATGAGAAGTGGAAATGTAGATGTTCTTTGTTAAAATGTTATATTTCTTTAACGACTCCCAAAGGTCTTTCAGTACATTTTCTCATTTATCAAGCTCACTGAAATATTCAGAATTTATGTACAAAACTACATATAGGGTATATGTATTTATGGGCTTCCTACCATAATGAAGTTTGAAAGGTGTCTGTTGACTGCAACAAATGAATTATTGGCAAACACCTAGAGGAAGAAACTCAGTGATTTCTCAGGGTAGGTGAAATTTATGTACCCATGTTCCTGCTAGAGTCTTTCCCTTTTCTGTTTTCAATATGTCTATGGCAGGTCTGGGAAACTCAATATGGCTGACATTCTAAACAACTTCGCTTTTCTTTCATATGACTACCAAGGCAAACATGAGGAGGAATAGATGCTATTTCCAAATAAAATAACTCTTCAATGACATGATATGGAAGCACTTCTTCAAAATTTTCTTAGGAAACTAAGTTCAACAAAGAGGAAGACCTGATAATGGCATAATTCCATTCTTAGAATCTTTAGATGCTCCTGAGTTTGACCATAAAACCTTAAATGTGCCACATGTTTAGATGCATCCTGTATCTGGGTGTCAAGATCCTGATGTCACTGAAAGCCTCAATACCATGTACAGTGCAATTCAGATCTGCACTATAAATTGTGCCCTTGAGGCGGGCAAGATCCCTAGGGAAGTCTTTCTCTTCTGTTAAAACAAGACTCTGAAAGTATATGAAAAATGGATGCAGTTAACATGATCTTTCCAAATATTATATAAGCAATGTGTCAGGACAAGAACTTCTTAGCTCTGAAGGCAATCCAACTTGGTTTGTAAGTCAATGTTGTCAGTTACAGCCTGCATCATTGTGCAGGTCTGTTGGATGATCAGTCATGTTAAGTCTTAATCTTAGCTTCAATTGACATAGTTTTCAGGTACTTTTAAATTTTTAATTCAGGTACATTCCTTGGGCATAATCTCTCTGAAGACTCATTGTTGCACTCATAAACTTGACTTTGAATAAATTAGTAAATTCATTAATTTGTTTCACAATGTAGAGAATCAAAACCAGGGCTGTGCACATGCTAGGCAAGTGCTGTACCACTGAGTGCCACTCCCAGTGTGCATTAAATTTGAAAGACATCTCTGACTACACAAATAACACATCCAAAGTCACATGTTATAAGCACCAGCTTTTTAGATACTTAACACATATTGGGTAATTAAAAGTCAAGGTCATGGCTGGATTGGATATTCATGTTATTTTAAGGGCAGGAATTGTAACATTCCATTGTCCCTTCTACTTGACTAAATCTTATAGTTGACTTTAATTCCAGCAGAAATTTTGGGCAGTATAATTTAAGCAAATGATTTAAAATTTACCCTTATTCTATTTATTCCTCATTGTAGTTAAATGTGATTCATTATGGACAACCTTTGTTTGTTGTTTATGTCTCAAAAGATTTTGTGTTTCTATTGAAGTTCCCAATCTATGTGGGAACTATCACACTTCATGGGAGGGTGCAGATGTGCTTAGGAAGTGGCCCTTCGCTGTGTCATATCTCCTCTTGCTCCTCTGTGAAACACTACGTAAGTTTGTAAGAAGAAATGGAACAGCATGTTATCAACGGAAAGATCCTTCCTGCTTTATATTTCCCAATCTTATCTCAGGTGATGAAAAATAAGTCTGTGTTTCTCTTTACCCAATATAGGAAAAAGGCTAAATACTTAAGATTTGTCATAATCCCAGTGGGCACCATATACTATTTAAAGTCTAGAGGCCACAGAGACTTGATTCTTTAATCATAAATATGTTCTTAAATGTTTGCATTTTTATCTATTTGTCTCTTAAATGTGTTACTAATTCTCACATTTTTACAAATTAACTCAGTTGGGGTAAACGCTATAAAACATATATATATATCCCTCATTTTCCACAAAAGATGTCTTTATACAAAGTATTGAGACTTCCCCTCCAACTGGCCAGGTATGATATGCATGCTTAACTCCATGTATTAGGATCTCAAACTCAGAGGTTGAAGAAGTAGCCGTACCATGTCTTTCTCACAAGCCTGAGGAGGGAAACCCCAAAAATCTCCATTGAGAATTTTACAGCCAAATAACATTCTCTAGCAATTTAAAATCATCACTTAAAATTTAGTTGTATCGCCCACGAAAGAACCAATGATCTTAATTTTTCTGCTATAATAAATGACTTGTTCCTTATATTTCTCATATTTTAAGACAAGTGAGATACAGTTATTTAAAATGCAAAATACTAGAAAATGAATGGAAAATTATATTTTTGCATGAAGACAAACTACTTACAAATTTGCTTAATATCTCAGGATAAAAGAATAAATAATCATATGCAAAACTGATAAATTATAAATTAGCTGTATTTTCTCGACAGTTTTTATTTTAAGAAAACACTACAATGATAAAAAAGGATCCTGAGAGTCTTAAGCTCTCTCTTAAGTATGCTGCATAATCCTGTCTGTAAAACTACAAATAATTCCATGAGAATGAGAAAAGCATACATGAGAACCATCTCGGAATGAGAATCTCTTCACTGAGAACACATGCTTGTACTGCAGAGGTGATACACACTTGAAAATGAAAGCAAATGTTTCTAAATCTAGTCCCAAACACAAAGGGTTTTCAGGAGGTAATAATGCCATTCAAGCACTAATATGACCACTCATTTTGTTTTTCCTTATTAAATCATGACAATGATTACATGGGAGAGGGAAAATGGCTATTTTTGAAGAATTGCTTATTCTACTTTTGATTTTTGAAAATCAAGGAATTAAAATATTACTTTTTAAATATGCATAGATGTACCTTAACTGTAATTATATTTCAGTTTGTTTTGTTATAACAGCATGAACAACGAATACAAAATGCACTTATAAAAACTTTTGTAAAAAATAAAGTTTTTTTATTTCTCAAAATTGTTTATAATTTTTTTCTATGTTATATGCTTATATGATGTAATTCCTTCATGGGAATGTGTTTGATAATCATTAATATGGTGTATTTGATACCCAAGAGTGAATCTTTCACATCAGTATATTCTACATCCCCTGCAAGTTTTCTCAAACTTTAAGTAGATAGACATGATTAATTATGGACAACTTCAGTGCACCCAGAGGCTATCCTTTGCACAGGCCTTTGCTAGAACCCTTGCTATTATCGGACATGTCTTAAACTTAAATAATTTTCAGTCTTCCAAAGAACAAATAACTCTTCAATTTTTTTCATCATGATGATGGTCTTAAACATTTTCACAATGTCATCTAGTCAACTATAAACTAAAGAAAATATAGTTTTTTTTCTCTCTCTCTCCTTCCCTCTCTCCCTTCCTTTCTCCCTCTCTCCTTCCATTCTTTCTTGAGACAGGGTCTCTCTGTGTAACCTTGGCTGGTTTGGAACTCACTTTGTAGACCAAGTTGGCCTTGAACTCAGAGATCCACCTACCTCTGTCTCCCAAGCATATTAAAGGCATGCACCACTGCCAAAACTGCTCAAAACATATAGTTTCTTAATGGTGTGCTCTACCATGTCCAGTTTGTGAAGATTCTGCCTTCACATATTTCCTCTTATCTGTTCCTCTCAAGTCTCAGAGCTAGTTTTATAATTTAAGCCACCCTTGTTGGTTTGAAATAGTTCAGTACTTTCTTAAAACAGTCTTCATGGTCCCTCTTCACTTTCCCAGATTTTGTCATGACATCTTTCTAAATTAAAAATCTGGTCACTACTCTTCCCTTCTCATTGTTCCTTTGAATCCTTCCCATGGTTTCCAGAATGAAGGTCTGACTCCCTGCTTCAGTACACAAAGACATCTTCCCCTGCTGCTTTCCTATGGAGCCTTGGCTCCAATCATACCCATAACTCTCCCTCTGCCTTGCCCATTTTTTTAACCTCCCCTACCCCCAAGCTTCTGCCATTTTTCTTTGAAAACTCAGCTTTAGGACTGGAGAAATAGCTCAATGGTTAAGTCCATTCTTACAGAGGACTCAGGGTTGGTTCCTAGTACCCACACAAGGTTCACAATGCCAGTGCTCATCACTCCAGTTCCAGGGGATCTGATGCCCTATTCTGGCCTCCACACTTTCCTCCATGAACATGGTACAAATAGAACTTACCCAGGCACAGGCATGTACATATTTGAACAAAACAAAAGCTCCAAACTTAAAAGCTTTCCAAGTCATTCACTGGTTAATGGTCTCTTTGCTGCATCTCCATCAGGACAGTTGCTTCAGGTTTTATTTAGCTTTAGAGTAAAAAGTGCAGCCTACAGTAGCTGTTCAAGAAATGTCTATTGGGAGAATCCCCGTGACCTTTCTTTATATGTTTCACTGAATTATGTGTGCAATATCTGAAGCTGTATTTTATTTATCTTTGTTATTTCTTCCATTCTTGTAATCTAAGCATGTCTAAACTAGCTTTCACTTTAGATCCCTGACACCCATGGATATCACTGTAAATGAAGCCTCTCAGTGTATCACTCTATCAATCAAATAAGTACACAAAAAGAAAGAGATTATTCTGTAAGATTAAGATTTTCTTTGGATTTCAAGGACTCTAAACCCCCACAGATTGGTTAAACAAACAAAACAAAACAAGAATTAAAAAACAACCCTTTTTATCCTTCAGAAATATTAACATTTGAAACTTGTTTCCCCACAGAAGTGTTCATATCTCTGACTGTTTGAAAATGATATGAACTTGAACATGGCCGGTGGCCCTCTGGGTCTATGGTGAGAACAGTAAGATAGACAAGTGGAGAAAGTTCAAGTGAAGTCTTACGGGTGAATGCTTGCACAGGCTGTTTGCATTCGGAACGGGAAAAGAGAGAGAGATGACTGAACTGAGATGTCTCTGCCTATCTCACTTTTTTGTGGGGCACTTGTTTCTTTTCCCTTAGAAATTATTTTCTTTTTATTTGGATGCAAGTCTGTTTACCACTTGTGTGTAGTACCCAAGGAAGCCAAAAGAGGGCATTAGATTCCCTGAAACTGGAGTTGCAGTGTGCTGGGAACTTAACTCCGATCTTCTGGTAGAGCAATTGGTGTTCTTAACCACCAGCTCATCTCTCCAGTCCTCTTCCTTTTTATAGGGTAGTTCTAGGTGACACTGTAAACAACATTCTGTCTCAAGTAAGGGCTACAAGCACCTCTCCTTACTACTCTTGACTCTTTTCCTTCCCTATTATGAGGGATGAAAACATGACTAGCTTGCTAGACAAATGCCAAGGCTACCCATGGCAACCACCTGCTTGGTTTCCTCAGATGTAACGTGTGATTGTGGTATCTATGTGCTTAGATGCATGTGGAGGTAAAAGGGCAACTTTTTTACAAGTTATTTTGATTTTGTGCATATGAATGCCTGATGCCCAGGGCAGCCAGAAGAGGGTATGGGGTCCTCCATAAATGTGATAGACATTTATGAGCACCCATATAGGTGCTGGGAATTAAACCTGGGTCTTCTGCAAGATGAGTCAGAGCTCATAACCACTGAGCCACCTCTCTAGCCCCCAGAGAACAACTTTTATGAATTGGTTCTTTTCTTCTACCATAGGTTCTGGGGATGAAATTAAGTTGTCAATTTTTCATAGGAAGCTCTTTTAAAAGATCTTTTAAATTGTATGTATATGATAGTTTTTTCTGTGTACGTGTCTCCCCCCAAGAGCCAGAAAAAGGTATTAGCTCCCCTAGAATTGGAGATATAGATTACTCTAATCCTCCATGTGAGTGCTGGTAAGTGAACCAGGTCCTCTGCAAGGAAGAAGTGCTCTTAGCCACTGAAGCATCTCTCCAGGCCCCTAAGACAAGTGTTTTTACCTGTTATGACATCTCATTGGTCCTAGTTCCTAAAAAGTCTTTACTTGTTGACACACTGGTGAACACTTTCACTGGGGTTGGGGAAATAGGTCATTGTCTCAGTAGAGTGCTTGCCAAGCATGCACTAAGCCCTGAGTTTGATTTCAGATACCACATATAACTAGGCATTGGAGCACCTGCCAGGAATCCCAGCACTTAAGAGGTAGAGGCAGAGAGATCAGAAGTTTATGGTCATTCTTGGCTACATAGCAATTAGATACTAGCCTAGGCTATATGAAATTATTTTTTGAGGGGGGAGGGGGAACAACATTTAGGGAGTGGTGCATGCCTTTAATTTCAGCACTGAGGAGGTGAGTTCCAGGTGTGCCCCAGATAACTCTGTCTCAAACAAACAAAAACCATTTAGGGAACAGGATCACCAAGAGCAGAGGGGCTTTTCACTTAAGCTGGTTTTGCTTTCAGTGTTTATTACATTTCCATATCTAGTTGCTCCCAAGTTTCAGGGCTCCCACAAATCATTTAAGAACTACAATGTGCGGTTGTTTTCACAAAAGTTCCCCAAAGCAATGAGAGGGGCCAGGAGACTTGGCATCTGAATGAGAGACTGCCTGTTTGAGAGTTACGGGTGTGACTCAAGAAAGAATGTTGTACTGTTATTACTACTCAGAGTGCAACAAGATTATGAGTTTCCTGAGTGAAGGATCCACTGTTAATCACATCCCCAGGACACAGGGCCTAATGCAGAAAGGTGCTCGGCTTATACCAAGACAATGCACCAATCTATCTAAGCAAGCAAGGATGCCCATAAAGATCCCTCTGCTACTTACAGTTATTTTTGATTAGTAATAGACTGCCATAAATGTTTCCATGTGCTAATTTCCAATTGTAAAATTCAGTATAGTTTTATTATGAAAATTCAGTTTGTATTTAATTCACATACACTATTGGAATCTCAGGATGCTAAAGTGCTTTCCACATAAGTATGAGTTCAGATCCCCTGTCTCTACTTAAAATAAAGCTGACAGGACAGTGTACATCTGTATGCATTTTGCTGGAGAGGCAGAGACAGGAAGATGCCTAGAGCATGCCAGCCAGGCAGTCTAGCCAAATCAGTGAGCTCCAGGTTCACGACAGACTGAATCTCAAAAAACAGTGCAGGTTAAGAAAGTTCTCTGGCCTCCACACACCTGCAAACTCATCTGCTGGCAATGGGGAATAGCTGGAGTCTACCACCTTCCCAGAAGCCTTTGCGACTATAAAAGTGGTACAAAGGCGGAGCGGCCACGGGAGGGTGTCGCTCTGAGGGTGACTAGTTCCTGGTGAAGGCGATGGACAAGCTGGGGCGTGTAGGGCCCTCCGGTGTGGGTGGGATGGGCATGTGGCCTCAACGGGTCTCTACCCGCAGGAAGAGGGCTGGTGAAAGGCTCAACCTCACCCCAAAGCCGGACCTAGCCTTCCCTGGGAAGACAGAGGCGCTGCCAGGTCGAAGTTGAGCAGGGCCTGGGTGGCTGGTGGGCCTTGGCCGGCCGGGGTGGAGTAGGGGCACGAGCAGTTCCCTTGAAACGTGGTACCCTCTCACAGGTCTGAAGGGAAAGGGCAAAGAGCAGGTATTGCGGAAGATTACTGAGAAGGAGGAATTGAACAAGCCCAGCGCCCAGCTGCCAAGGTTGGTAGCCCGAGGTTAACAACTATGAGCAACTTGGCTTTCTCAGAAAGATATTTTAAGTTTTGCTTTTGCTTAGTAGCCTCTCATTCGAGGAGTCAAGGGAGAAAATGAATGCTCTAGTTCTGCTCCTAAAACACAGACCCAGAAATTTTTTTTTTTTTTTGGAAGGGGGGTGTAACACATTCTTGTATAAGTCTTTTTCTCACATATATGTATGTTATGTTATATATGCATTTACAGATAACACACATACATGCATACTTATGAATGACAGGATCTCCTGTAGCCCAGGCTGGCCTCAAATTCCCATTTCATCCACCTCCCAAATCTGGGATTACAAATTTGTGTCTTTATGCTTCAGTTTAAGGTACTCTACCAGTTGAGCTACAGCCCCCAGCCCAGATAAATTCGTTTTATTAATGGAAGGCTTGCCAAGTTACTTAAAAGTGAGACAGGGCCTCTAAGAAAAGCAATTGTAGCATCATTTGCAAATGTAGCTTCTGGTACAAATCTTGTAGTCGGTTCTCCAAGATCTACTTTGATTTTTATTATACAATAGAAATCTAAACTCAAGAACATGCTTTATTCTTGAATTCAGACCATATACAGAAGTAGCAATTTAAAAAGATTTATAAAAGGATGTAGTTGCAAACTGTCACATAATTGATTTACAAAATAATACATAAAAAACAAGAGATTATAGGAGTCTCTCAAACTGAAGGAGTCTTCTTTAATAGCTTTCAGTGTAGCTCATTAGCAATCATAAAAAACTCAAGGAGGTTCATTCATGTTGTGTAATCCCTAAAGGAAAAAACTGAGAGAACTCATTGATAATTTTCACAGCATCATTGTAAAGTTCAAGATCAAAGCAAACAGAATCTTCCTTAAACTCGACATGTGATGCACACATTATGGTTGCCTTGGCTGTGACTTTTTCCACTACTTCCACAATTCCAGAAATTTCTTCATCAAGTGGCTCCATCAACTCAATGGTTCCATTTTTTCCTTCTCCATCTGAAAGAATAAACATTTTTCCAGTGGAATGAATCTTTTCCAGCTTCCTCATGAAGCACACGGGTTGATCAATGATGGGCCAGTCGATGAACTGCACTAGCATGCTAGCGTTGATGCGTGCTTTCGGAAGTTCCATTATTTCCACCATGATTGTGCCGACAACCCTTTAATATTTTAAACTACAAAAAACATAGTCAAATCCAGATGTTGTAAACTGAACTGTTTTGTTTATTTGCAGTCAGTTAAGTGTTACAGGAAGGGAAAGCCTGCAAGAAAATAGCCCTGGCAAAGAGACCCCAGATGAGAAGATAACTCCATTGAGTGTATGTATGTTTCTCCTATGCTTCCTACATATTCTTAGGGTAGAGACAGGCAGTAACTGATGCATTTCGGGATAAAAGAATGAAGCAGTCTTTGTTAATAAATATCTAATAGTTTCCAATATTTTATTATATTGATATATATGTCTTTACCTAGGCAGCCCTTGTGTTTCTCATAGGTTCATAATTCTGCACTTTTATCTTTTCACATCTTTTAGTGAGTACTGAGGAAATGATACTTGTTAGCGTTCTATTTTGCAGATTCAAAATTTTCGTAATTTAAAGCCATTTTCCTGTTTTTCATTTGACTTTGTCCATTAGCAACTAGAAACATGATTGATCACTAAGGATCAATATTGATCCTATTGATCAATATTGATCACTATTAGTATGCTACAGAGCATTCTAATATTCTTTTGTCAATATCAAACTTTTTGAGTCAGGACCTCACTGTATAGCAGAAGATAGCTTTAAACTCACAATTCTTCTGCCTCAGCCCACTAGGCCTGTGTTTAGGAGATGGCAGTTTCACATACAACATTTAAAGAAATATTACATTATGTTTTAACAGTATATGGTTATATATTCCATGTAGATGATTTAAATATTTAAAATAGTATATAAAACTTTCTTCAAATTAGTGTATATTTCTTTCTGCTTTTTCTGTGCTTTAAAAACATTTTATAGCTTATGTATTACCTTGTTTTAAATAATCTTAAAGTATTTATAATATTTTAGTGTCTTCATAGTGTTCTATCTAATAAATATACCAAAATGTGTATGACTATATTCTGGAGATTGGGAGACTGAGTACCCAAGGATTTTGCTTTCGTAGACATTGTCAAACAGGCATACTTCTACAGGATTGTGCGTGCATTTCAGGTTGTTACATTTGACAGTAAGCCAAAGGGTGGATGAGTCTGACATCTTGTGATACATGTTGGCAAATTGGCACACTCTTACTCAAAATGATGATAGATGAAAAGCCACATGTTATTTTATTTTCTATTTCTTTGAATGCTAATGAAGTTTGTGTTATTATTTGAACTTCTATATTATTTTTTCTTTTGATTTATTTTGCTCTTTATTTAAAGGTTGAGAAAATTTCTTCCTTTCTTCTTAGGTGATCATAAAAATATTCACCTACTGTTTACTATTTTAATCTCACAATAGTGAGTTGACAATTGCTAGTTCCTCATATTTATTCATAATAATTTAATATTTATTTTTGGATCTAATGTTAAATAGCAGATTATCTGTGGTCAATATTCTGATACTCTCATTTTTCAAAACAAATCAAATATCAAAAATCTAATTAAAATAATCATTTCACAATTTGTAAAATATATCTTTAATTCTTATTCTACATAGGAGTCAGTGACAAATGACTACAAGATTGACAGTTTTTCATCAAGTAGTGAACTAGCTTCAGGTAAGACTAACAGATAACAGGTTTTTGTCTTTTCTCCAAATGTATGCACTTATTTGTATCTCTTGACTTCTCATTTCAGTGGAAGAGAAGATAATTTTTCTCCGAGTCTAACATGAATCCCTCTGACTATTCTGTACCTCATTCTCAATGTTTTTATGAGTAAATGTGAAATTATGGTTGTGACACATTACAAAAGAGAATGACTTGAATATAATTAATTATGCTTAGCTAGAAATCTTAGGAAATGCTTCCATGTGGGGGTAACAAATGAATTGAGATCTGAAGGAGAATGGGAGCTAGCTATGCAAAAAGATGGTAAATAGAAATCCAAGCAAAAGAAACTGTATGTACAAAAGTCTTCTGCAGGCCCTCCTGGTACCCAGAGCTGGAGGAGTCAAGATAGGACACACTGCTGAACACCAGCCCTGGAGCAAGTAAGCCCCAAGAAGAGGCAGGAACAGCTGACATGTAAATGGAATCATCCTCCTACAACTCTGGGCTAGGTTTTGTTTTGAGGAGTGGACCTGCCAGTGTGGGACCAAGTTTTAGCTCTAGTGGGCCAGGGTGACACAGACATGCAATGGTGCCTCTTGATTCTGAGATGAGAGACTATAAAAGAAAATCTGAAGTTTTACTTCTTGAATTCCTGTGAAAAATATCAAGCCAGACACCAGATTCTATGGAAACTGGGTTTGTAAATTTTTAAAAATAGTTGTAGTCACCACATAACTTCTTGCATTTGGCTTAATTGGTGGTGGTTTCTTTTAAAGTAGAGAACACTGTTGCTTTTAAGTACTTGGCTTTTGAGAGAATATGCTGGTATAGATTGGAGATGACTGTCCTAGTTAGAGTTACTATTGCTGTGATAAAATAACATGACCAAAACAAGTTGAAGAGAAAAGGGTTTATTAGGAATATTCTTTTCATCACTGTTCACCATTGAAGGAATTCAATGAAATCTCAGGAGCTGATGCAGAGGCCGTGAAGGAGTGCTGCTTACTGGCTTACTCCCCATGGCTTGCTCAGCCTGCTTTCTTATAAAACTCAGGACCACCCATGCAGGAATGGCCCTACCCACAATGAGCTGGGCCCTCACGCATCAATCACTCCTTTTTCTGTGATGACTTTAGCAGGTGTCAAGATAACATAAAACTATCCAACACAATGACTATGTCTGCACATGTGTATCATATACTCAAGAACATACTTAATGAGAGCATCTTTTTTGCTTTTCAACCAGTAACACCATCTAATGAAAATTCTCTGTTGATGATTATTGACAAAATTAAGACAATAGAATTGGCTTAAAACCTATAAACAGCATTAAAAGAAAGGGCCCATATTTTCTTCTAAGGAGACCCTGAATATTGACAATGATGATGAAATAGACTGCTCTTGCTTAGATTTCTAAATGCACCTTCAGCACTGGACTCATTTATTCTTCAGACTGAAATTTTATTGGCTTCTACAAATAGGAAGGTTTTATCTCAAAGACACTCACTTATAGATGATTTCTTCCAACTAATTACCAGTTTGTTAGGTCTTTCATAATATGATTCCATAGACAAAAAAAGCTCACAGAAGCAACATCAAAATGTATTTTGACATTAGTGCCAACATCTAGAAATATGAAGACTTGAAAGTATCTAGATCCACTGGAAAAACATCTTAGTACATCCTACTGTTTGATGCATTTTTATTGTGATTTTCTTGGCTTTTCATATGCTGCACACAAGAGCCATTATTGTTAATATAAGTCGTAAAATTGAATCTCTTGGTAAAGAAGGAATGCAGCAGGTGTGTAGTATTGGCTAGGCTTCTTTAGCTTCCTCAGATCCATCAGAAGACCATCTCAGCTGTCTATACTTCAGCTCTTACTCCTCAGCCGTTTCCATGATTCTCAACCTTTTTATTACACTTGCTGCAGAATCTTATGATACCATTAAGAAATACCAGCACAATGGGTTTCCTGAAGCAGAGCTGCAGGACTTCCTAAAGGAATGTTGTGGCAAAGAGGAGTATTACAAGAAGCCATTGGCATTTTAGCCATGTCTACTGTTTGAAGAGGAAAGGAAGCCACTAACACTTTATACAACTACCACTTCATGCTTATTGACCAAAGTCCTGTTAAGTACAGCTCTGTTTCATGCTTCCTTGTCCTGTAGCAGTAAAGAGAGACCCTAAATGGATTGGCTAGCAGTGCCAGGATTGTGTATTGGGACAGAAGCATGCTTGTCTGATGGCTGACCAGCACTGAAGTTTCAAAGTGACTAGATTTGGAATAATTTTACTATAATTTTGATAGTTTTCTATGCCTTTGGCTATTATCTAAGCTCCCACCTTTCTACTTACTGAATTTTTAGATTTGGTCTCTTGCTTAATTATGTCCAATAGTTCTTGGGTGTTTATAGACACCCTTATGTTTTCCTTCCTCTGTGTATAGTATCTCCTCAACCTCATCTTCGACCCCTGGTATTCTTCTTATTCTTGATCTAGTGTATTGGTAAAATGTTTTGCTTTGTTTTTAACTTAACAAATTGGCTCTTTAATTTTCAACATTTCTGTTTTGTTTTGTTTTTTTCTTCCGAGTTTTAGTTTCCTTGCTGAGTTTCTCTTACATGTTATTGAGTTTCCCATTCTTGTTGTTGGCTTTCTTAGCTAGGCCTTGACTTCATTTCCTTGCTTCGTCATCTACCTGTTGGAATACTCTTGGAAGTTGTTAAACATTTTAAAATTAAACTTTTGAGTTATTTGTTTAGCTTTTGCCTAATTGACTATCTTTGGTTTTAGATACTAAAGAGTTGTGACCTTTTAAAGGTGTTGTATTGGCTTGTTCATTTTTTATGTTACTGTGTTGTTTGTGTATCTGATGCAATAGATGTGTCTTTCCAGTGTTGTTGGGTTTTGTTTTGTTTTCCATATTTATTGTTCTGTTTCATGAGGATCTTTTTTGTAGGTGATCTTTTCTTGGGCTTATAATTCCCTACTATCATTGATTGGGGGGAAAAGCAGACAACTGTAACAGAAAGAATGACTGGACAATAGTCCAGATAATAAAATACAATAAAAAACCAACTGGGCACATTTCCTACATTCTCATGTAGGATCTAAGAGACTGAAAGAATAAGCAAAGAATTTAAAGATTATTAAAGTTAAACTTATTAATAATAAAAAGTAAAAAGAAGCCACGGTGTGTTGGAGCACACCTTTAATCCTCAGGAGGCAGAAGCAGTAGGATCTCTTAGTTTCAGGACAGCCAGGGCTGCAGAGTAAGATCCTGTCTCAAATCAAAGAAATAGTTAAGAGGAAGTGGGAAAGGGGAGTGAAATAGGAATAAGGTTAACTTTTGCAGCTGGACAGTATCTGTGCTCAAGCTGCTTTCCTATCAGTGTCTTGTATGTAGTCTTTGCCTAAGGATATTTGTGTCGCCAAGTTTGTGTCCCAGTCAGCTTCTGTTCTTAAGGTAGTGGTGTGTGTGTGTGTGTGTGTGTGTGTGTGTGTGTGTGTGTGTATAATAGTGCTAATTTTTCAGTTGTTGCTGGCAGAGCAGTTTGAGTTTCTCTAAGGATTGTCTTTCTCTGTGGCCTTGCTCCAAGTAAAGATGTGTGTCTGAGCCCTTTATGAACACTGATTACCACACAGTGTATAGATTTTCTATTTATAATATTGTTTTTGCATTGTCTTTTCTCAGATTTCTTCTACAATTTTTAGTTCAAGGAAATGTCTCACTAAGTAGCCTAGGCTGTCCTTAAATTCTGTAGCCCAGATAGATTTCCCTGCCTTAGCCTCCTGAGTAGGTAGGACTATAACCCTACTCCATGAAGCATATACCAACATGCCTACTTTAGTGTTAGTCTCTTAGAGTATGGTATAAATTTTAAGCTTTTTAAAATGTATGTTATGGGTATGAGTGTGTCTACATGTATGCACATGTACCACATGTGTGCCTGGTGCTCAAGGAGGCCAGGAGAATGTCTCAGATTCCTTGGAAATGGAGTTACAGATGGTTGTAAGTTGCTATACAGGTTCTAGGACCAACTGCAAATCCTCTGCAAGAAAAGCAAGTGTTCTTAACTGCTGAGCCATTTCTTTAACTCAACTTTTGTTTTGCTTTTTTTTGGGGGGTGGGGGTTTGGAGCTCTTATTGTGATAGGGATTGGGCTGAGACCTCACACATGCTGGCAAGTATTCTACCACAAAGTCACACATTCAAACCTTGTTTTGGTTTTATATATGCATATGGAGCTATTCTAGCAGAATTTCTTTAAAAAAAAAAAGCTCTTTCTTCATTAAATTACTTACATGTCTTCATAAAAATCAGTTGTGTACATATGTGTCAGTGTTTCTAGGATATCTGTTCAGTCTTTGTCTGTCTGTCTTTCATTCTGTGTTATTTTTGGATGGAATAACTAGATTCATTCTTCTTAGCTAGTGAAATGCTTATATATAGAACTTGAATTTTTGAGCTAGAATTACAGCTGAAATGAATAAGGAGTAAGCCATAAAAGTAAAATTTAGGGAAACAGTCAAAAAGAATTATAATGCATTTATCAACATCAAAGAATTTGTCTGAATTTTAAATAAAAATTATTGATAATATTATGACTTTTTAATTGTGTCAATGTGAAATTCTTGGTATATAGCTACAGATGTGTATTATTGGGATTTCAATTCTGTTCTCTACCCCATGTAACCTTTATTGTGTCTCTATTTTACAGGGCTAACTTTGGAGCATGATGTTTCCAGTTGTCTCCTGAGTTCTTCAGTCAGAGATGACTCATATACAAAGAGTACTGAAAAGAATGAAAGTAGCTTCTCATCACCTGAGCTGTTCAGAGGATCAGGCTATTTGGGTGAGAATATGATTTCCTCTTTAACTGGCTATCCTGTGAAATTGCTGCTTTTTCCATAAATGTTACAATGAATACATTTTGCACATAGTGAAGGTGAAGGTGCATTTGTTCTCTAAATATACACCCCATTTGGTCACTTCTATTTGTTTTCTTTTGTTTCATGTAGTTTTCTTACTCTTCAATCTAGAACGTGTTAAGTGGACAAAATCCCTGCTTGAATTTTCTTCACAATTATTTGCATTTGTTATTTATTATAAATAGAGCCTTTGCTTGATGATAGAAGACAACATAGGCTTTTCTCTACAACTTCTTGCAACAACAGGAAGTGCCATTTTCTTTTTAAAAATAGTCTCATAGAGACACAGTGAATTGGAAAGAAGAGAGCATCTAAGCCAGACTCAAAAAGACAAGTATTGTGCATTTTCTCTCGTATGTTGAAACAAAACAGAAAAGTGACTTGAAAATAGAAGAGGAGAATCTAGAGCAATGGAAACTTAGTGGGGGGGAGGCAAAAAGAGAGGGAATCATGATGACTGTACTGCATGCACAAGCAGGAACAGGCCGCCACACATGTATATAACTGTGCCAGCTCGTGTGGACTGATATGTACAAACTGTTTTGAACAGTTATATGCTGTGTTTGTACAATTATATACAATTATGTTTTGATGCCATTTTTTAAATGGCAAATGTGGTGACCATTTCTTTCTATTCAAAGGGAGCTTCTTATGAGTCAGGGTCTTACTATCTAGCCCAGGCTAGCCTTGAACTAAACTTGATTTCCTCAGTCTCAACATCCCAAATGCTGGAATTCTCTGAAGACTAACATTTTGGGATGTTTTCAATCAGAGTGATTATGGATTAGATGACTCTGGGGTCTGTTAATAATAGGGATACTGTGATGTTTTTATATGTAGATCTAAGTTTGTGGTAGTTTTTTATTCTTTCACTTTGGATTGGCTATGCAGCTAGCATTGGACAACAGAATATCAGTGAGAAAAAATAACAAAGGCCTGGAAATATTCTTAATTGGTTGGACTTATTTTTTTGTGCTTTTACAACTGTGAAAAAAATACACATCCTAAGTAACTTCTATTATTGCTCTGGGACGCAAGGATGATGGGTAAGAATAAAATCAACTGAAGATAATTTGAAAGCAGCCCAGAGTTGTTCTAGTTGGTCTTCAGATCTGTCATCTGAAGCAGAACTACCCAGTTGAACCATTACACATAACAGAGGGTACATATGGCAAACCTATAGCTGGTGGAAGAAAAAAACTTATAGGATTTCCACTAAGATCAGGAACATGACAAAGTGTCTAATCTCTTCATTCTTATTCAATATATTGCTTGATATCCTAAAGAAGTAAGACAGGAAATGGAGATAAAGGGATATAACAAGGGAAGGAAGAAATCCAGTTATCCTTGGGTCCTCAGCAAGCACTTTTTCAACTAAGCCATCTCCCCATTTGCAGCACAGAGCAATCTTAAAATTTGTGTAAGCCCAAAAGATTCTAGGTAGCCAAAGCAATCCTGGACAAGGAAAATAATATTCACTTAAGTTTCAGTTAACAATGATTTAAAGTTCTAAACTACAAAACCATGATAATAGAAACAGCATGATACTGGCACTTAGACAGACACATATATCAGTGGAATAAAGCAAAGAACCCAGACAGATGCCTACTTATCTATAGACACCTGAATTTTGACAGGTACACCAAAAATATGTTATACATGGTTTCCAGTCCTGTACAGGCCAGGTGGTTCAACCTGTCCGTGGTCACTTACTCCCCAGAATGACTCAAATGCTTATATTAATTTTATCCTGCTTGGCCTATGTCTCAGGCACATTGCTAGCTAACTCTTTCATCTTAATTCAACCCATTTCCATTCATCTACCTGGCCACGTGGCTGTGGCCTGGCTTACCTGGGTCCATTACATGTTTCTTCTTCTGTGGCCAGATTAAGTCTGACTGACTCTGCCCTCCTTCTACCTGTCTCTCCTCAGATTCTTCCACCTACTTCTACAGAATAACAGTTTCTTTATTTACAGTATACAAACATTCCCACCACACTTCCTCTTTTCTGTCTAATCGAAAAGGAAGGTTTCAATTTTAATATAACAAAATTACCTATAACAAAACAACTATCAAGCAAGAATTACAGTTACAATATCTAGTTTATTTGTAATTAACAAAATGAAAGAAAATATTCTATTGACTACCTTATCCTTGTGAGTCTAAAGTTTCATATCTAGTATGCTTTTTAAAGTTACTAAGGAAAACTATACTTACAATTATTAAATCTTCAACTATACTTACAATTATTAAACCTTCAACTACATCAAAGACCACAGAAGGATATTATATTACCCAAGTAAATAAGAAGTACAAGTAACTTCCAAAATCTAGAAATGACAGAGATGACACCTGTCTACCTGGACAGTCACCCAAAGTTCCTATGTAATGTTGGAGCATCCATCTTCAGCTTATAGGCCCAGAGTCTCTGGCATACCTTTTAGTGATGCAGGAAATCTAGCATAGTTCTTCAGTCACTTCTCCTTGTATCTTGAAGGATGCCTGGCAATTTTCTCTGTAGAGCAGGAACCTGAAGGACCATCTTGGCTTGTTCCACCAGAGTTCAGAGGTCATTTTCCTATGGAACCTGCATGTCCAGTTTATACATCATACTGTCAAGCAGTTTCTTGTCCAGTGGCTAACTGTTACCACAAAGTAAATTCCCCATGAAGTTTCTTCAGTGCCCATCATTCTCTTGAAATACATTGGTGCTGCCAGGAGTAGATCTGTCTCACTGTCCAGAAAAGTCTAAGTTCTTAAAATATTTTAAATACCATCTTCTGTAGGTCTTTGAAGTGTTTGGAGACCACCTATCTAATTGAAATACATCTTTGTATACCTAAAAAAACCTAACTAACAAGACTATAAAATTTTGTTATCATAGATGGCTATTAATCTGCATTTCTTAATTACACATTGCAATTTTAAATGAGTTACATAAACATTATACCTTAAGCAAGAGTAGAAAAATAAATGCAGCATTAACAAAATTGACCTTAAATTTATATCAATAAATCCATCTTTTAAAATAATTCCTATATCATATTCTCTCCCCTCTTTTTTTTAAAAGAGATTGACTATGACCATTAACTGTTTATAATAAGAACAAATATTTATAAGCAATATTTTGGGAATTTGGGTGTAGCTTTCTTTTACTACTGCCTGCTGATTAAGGGATGCTGGCAATCTTACAAGGGTCCTGCGACTGGATAGATCATCTTAATTGGCATCCTGTAAGCTGTTATTCCCATCAGAGAATTTTCAGCTGGCCTTGCCAGTTGAAATCATATTTGTCTAGAAACAATTCATGGGCTTTCATCTTCTGTGGAGACAAAAGCAGAAACTCTTTTCCCAAGCAACATTCCTTAGTCACTAATTTCAATGTCAAGATACCTTTAAAATATATGTTTGTTTAACTTAGCAGCCTTTGCAATCAATTGTCTTTCTGCAGTTAGCTCATTAAGAGTTAGAAAATTAAAAGAAATCACAATAAAACCATAATCCAGACTCTTTGTGTATTTGCCATCTTTACATGGCTTTTTATATCTTTATTCCTCTATTTCTCTTTTTTAAGGGCTTTTCTATCCCTTTTCTTTTCTTTCCCAGTCTATGTATTCTTTTTTACACACATTTTTACCTCGTTTAAAGGGATTATCTGAATCTGTTTCATTGTGTATCCTTAAATAACCTTCCAACCAGAAATTTTAAAATGCTAGCACTGTTATGACTGCCGACTCCACCTCTTTTGGTGGCTTTCAACATGGTTGAGGTGCCTGAGCCATGCTAATTTTCTCAATTCTTAGTGGCACACAGCTCTTAAAGAGCCACACAGTTTCACTTTTTAAAGGAGCTGCGTCTCTGCTCACTGCCAGCAAACAGAGCAGACCTAAGAAAGTGCTGCTACCAAAAATCTGTCTTTGACTCTGCTCCCCTTTTGTTCAATATAAACAGAAACTTTAAATTAATTGCATGCAGCTTGTTGCTTAAACCTAGTCTTCTGTGAGAATTCTGGGAATCAGCCTTAAGCTGCCTGCCACAGACCCGCCATTTTTTAATTCAAGCCCAAACACCACGGTGTCTCTGTATTATGACTCACTTTATACAGTTCAGGAAGCCACTTTTAGTTCTGTTTCTGTGCTCTAGAATGCTTTTTAAACTTTCTCAGGCTCTATGTGGGTGTTTGGGGCCCCACGTTGGGTGCCATCTGTTGTACATGGTTTCCAACCCTGTATAGGCCAGAGATCCGACCTTCCTGTGGCTGTTTTTACCCCCCAAATGACTCAGATGCTTATATTAATTTCATCCTGTTTGGCCTATGTCTCAAGCACAACTCTTTCATCTTAATTCAACCCATTTCCATTAATTTACTGGGCCAAGTGGCCATGGCTCGGCTCACTTGGGTCCATTACATGTTTCTTCTTCTGTGGCTGGATCAAGTCTGGCTGACTCTGCCCTCCTTCTATCTGTCTCTCCGCTGGTTCTTCCATCTATTTCTACAGTGCTCCACACAGACCAAAAAAGTTCTTTTATTTACAGCATACAGATGAACATTTCCACCACAAAAATACACATTGGAGAAAAGATATACTCTTCAGCAAATGATGGTGGTGCCTTACTTAGCTTTCTATTGCTGCAATAATCATCATTACTAAAAGCAACTGGTAGAGGAAAGGGTTTATTTCATCTTACTACTTGTAGTTCATCTAAAGAAGTCAGGCTTATAGCAGAGGAACCTGGAGGCAAGAACTGATGAAAGAGTGATGCTTATTGCTTTGCTCTGTTTGACATACTCAACCTGTTTTCTCACACCATCCAGGACCCTAGGTTGCAGGGGTGACAGAATCACCAATAAGATGGGCCCTCCCACATCAAACTTTAATCAAGAAAATGCCCACAGACTCTCTTCCAGACCAATCTTATGGGGACATTTTCTCAATTGGGAATCTTTTTTCTCAAATGACTCTACTTCGGTCAAGTTGACATAAAACTAGGCAGCATAATTGACCCCTTATCAACTTGATAATATATAAATCACCATTCTTCAACTAGAACCTTTCCTTTCTCATTTGTCCCTAAAGAGGTATGTTAATATTCATATTGCAATATAAAACATTTCATCTTTTAAAAGTCTTAGTCTTCAAAAAATTCAAATACTTTAAAACATGGTATTTAAAACATGGTGGCACATGTTTTTGATCCTATCTGTCAGGAAGCAGAGGCAACTAGATTTCTATGAGTTTGGGGTTATCCTATCTATATACCAAGTTCCAGGACAGTCAGGGCTATATTGAGAGGCTCTGTCTCAAAAATCAAAACAAAAAATAATAAAAATTCAGTGTATTTAAAACACCCAAAGTCTCTTTCAAAGTTCAGAATATCTCTAAAATATTCACAGTCTGTAGAATGTCAAAAGTCTCTTTATAATTCCAAAGTCTTGCTAGACAGTGGTGGCACACACCTTTAATTTCAGTACTTGGGAGACAGAGAGAGACAGATTTCTGTGAGTTTGAGGCCAGGCTGGTCTACAGAGTGAGTTCTAGGACAGTCAGGGCTACACAGAGAAACCTTGTCTAGAAAAAAAGGTTTAGTAGATGAAATTCATAGAAAACTGAACCATCTAGGGAGATAGGGAGACACTGATTCAGGAAAACCAAGAGATTGCATGGCAACCAGAAGAATAAGATTTCTCAAGTATTTATCATCATGATGCCTATATTAAATATCTAATATGTTTAGAGATGCATCTCACTGATAGAATGTTTTTCCAGCATGCTTGAGGCCCTAGGTTCTATCTACAGTCTTCATACATAAAAAGGATATCTGATGATGTAATAGTATGCTACAGACAGTAGGAAGATACAGAGAAGGATGCAGCAGGGGTAGCACCATTCTTCCATAGCTAAGGTCAATAGAAAGCTTAAAATTGATACCAGGTAATAGCAGTGTGCATTTGTTGCTCACTGGCATGAGGCTTAGTGGACAGAGAAGAGTACAAAGAATATGAGAGTCAACCAGTTGTATGTTCTGCGATGCTGTAGTTTAGTGATCTTTGTACAGCAAAAATCTAGACAGAAGACTGTCAAGAACAGAGAACTAAATTAAGCAATAGATTCTTATCTTGATGCAGTCATGACATATCCTTGTGTTCTGTTGTATCCAAAACCTTCTATTACCATAGTCTGCAATGGATAGGACCCTAACTTTGGGGGCATGGAGTAACCTGTCACTTATAGGCTTTTCATTGTTTGCAATTTTAAAATTTTGAAATTAAATTTATTTATTTAGCGCACACATGTGCACCACACACATGTGTATGGTGTGTACTACAATATATTCTGCTTATTAGATTGGAAGCATCCTAAGTTAGAAGAGTACAAGCCCTGCAAGAATTCCACTATTCTAGACACCAGTAAAGCAGTAACTATAGAGAAGGTGCTACAGCTTGAAAACCTCTCAGAAATTCTGGGTGAGTTTTATGTTTGTCTTTCTCTGCCATGAAGAAAATTCCTCATCTGTGTTGGAAAATGAAAGTAGCTTTTTTTTTCTCTTCTAAATGATTTATAATCTAAACCTATGAGCTCAGATTGCTTTTGACTAAAAATAACCCTAACTATAGTTTTAGTAGTAAGGACTTTTTTGCTTACATTTTACTTATTATGTGTCTGTATGCATGTATGCATGAGCATTTGCATGTGACAAACTACTCATATAGAGTTCAAAGAATTGCCTGAAGGAGTCCTGGGATCAAATTCACATTGTCATCTTGGCATCAAGCACCTTTATCCAGTGAACAATCTTTCCATCCTCTAATTTGAAAAATTACACTTAGTTAGTATGTAGTTGTGGGTACATGTACATATATGTGCCATGACATACTTGTAAAGGTCAGAGGACCACCTTTGGGAGCTAGTTTTCTCCTCCACAGCATGCGTCCTGGCAGTTACACCCAGGTTCTTGTGAATGTTTGGCAAATGTTTTACTTACTGAGGCTTCTCCCAGCCCATTCTAATCTTTTTTTTATTACTGTTGTCTTTTGCTAGAGATTGAACCTAGGACCTTGTGCATGCTTGGCAATCTGTCTGTCCTTACTTATCTCACTGGCCCACCTCATTTTTTGAGACAGACTTTCTTAATGTACCTGGACATCATTGATTCAGCTGAATATATAAGACAATTGGTGGAAATTGATTAGTTACTGTTTTTGTATATGTAAAATGGGGAAAAATAAATTGGTGTGTTTGGATGACTTGATTATTGTAAAATTCCCTAGATAATAGTTGTGAAAGATACCTAGATTATCTCATAACACTTCATAATACTTTTTATATTTTCAAAATACCTTTGTCTAATTTAAGAGACACATGAAAAACACCATACAACAGAAACGAGCCTTTGGATTATCTCTGTGTCTAATGGATTGACTGTTTTCCCCTTTGGTAGGCTCCTCTTCAGAAAACTATGAGAAATGCCAGAGAAAAATGTAAGAACTAAAAATTTTCACATTGTACTTTTTAAAACCTTTTATTATAAGAGTTATATAATAGTGATGACTGTCAGTCCACCATCTCAGATGGACTTCATTCATTCATTCAGTGTTTACTGAACCTTTACTCTGGTCCAGGAGTGTTCTAATTACTGGGATATAGTAAGGATAAAATCAGTTAAACACAAATCTCTGCCCTCATCAAGTGCACATTACATTTTGGAGATATAGACAGTAGACAAGTAAATATGCTTCACCTGCTGTGTTGTAAAGGATAATGTCAAGAACAGTAAAACAAGATGGGCTCTTGAGTGTTGGAGTTGAAGCTTGAGTGTGGTGTGGGGGGGGGTTCACTATTGGCAAGCATTGTTCCAGCAGTCATCTAATGGAAGGGCAACCTGGCCAAAGAACACTTTAGTTAGAAGGGATAGCCAGGGGAGGGCCTGAGGCTGAGCTTCTAGGACATTTGAAAATAAAATTAGCAAGATTTGTTGGTGGACCCAGTGGTGGGATATGAGAGAAAGTGTTCAAGGCTGACTCCACCATTTTGAGTTAATAGCACATATGTCAAGCAATTTTAATAAAAATCAATGGGTATATATTTATCTTATCAAAGTTATTTTATCAAAATTGAATCAGGTTTCATTTTATGGGAATTTATCAGTCAAGCATTTGTTAATCCCTGTTAGCCACCATAGCTCTGGACCCCACCTTTGTGTGCGGGCACAGTCATTTCAAGCTGCTTCTTCCTTTCTTTGCTTCCCTCTTAGTCTGGATTTCTGTAAGGTTATAAAATTATAGTTTACGTTAGTCCATGCACAACTACCAAAGTGATTTTTCTCATGGTGAAATAAGATGGGAAAGCACTTTCTCTCTGTCTGAATTTATATTAAGTAAAAGAAGTATTATAGGGAAAATATCCAATTCTTGTGGATTGCAAATAATTATATCACCTAATTAAATTGAATTAGACTTTTAATTTTTTAGATTTTTTTTTGTTAAACTGAAAGGAAAAAACTCTAGTTATTGTGAATTGCCAACAAGTAGCAAAGTTGATCTTAAATCCTGGTGTGTGTGATTTTAACCATGTACACTTAATTAGTATAACATTGAGAGTTTCCATAAAATAAGCACTGATAGCTTATGTAGTTTTCTAAAAGTTTAAGAACAAACTGAGTTCTCTTGGTCCCTAGGAACAATAACATTAACAAAAACAATAACTGAGAGTTTTGAGAGAAGCAGGATCTGAGTTCAAGAGGGTAGCCACAATCTGAACTGTAAAAGGCCTCAAGGGTGGGGTTTTTGTTTTGTCCCAAAGATATTGAGAATCACTGGGAGTTTTTGTTATAACTGAAGAAAATTGTGAAAATTTTAAAATAATTTAACTCTCACTGAATACTTATAGAAAACAGAAGAAAATGGAAAGGCAACCTACATCGTGGAGATCCAGTGTTAGAGGAAACCAATATCAGATAAGTGTGTGTGGAAAGGTGGAGTGGAGAAGAGCTGTAGAAGAACAGGCAGAACTTTTTTCCCAGTAGCACTGAGAGTGACTCATGCCAGAGCAGGAGAGGGTTATGGTTAACAGTAGGAGTTTGCAGTTGTACTAGTACACTGGATTATCTATTGCCTAAAAATAGCTCTTTATTCAGAGAATTCCAGATATACACTAGTAAAAGGCAAAAGATATATATAATCTCAAGAGAAATCAGTTTATCTGAAATGCATTTGTAAGAAGACATTCACATGAAGGTTCACTCCAAAGCAAGGTGGCTTTACTTGGAAGTACGAGCTTAAAGGGACACGACAGATAAATTGAACTATACTCAATCTTTCAATTAACTAATATAGGAGTTTATAAAAGTCTCCTCTCACATTTGGTTTTCAACTCTGAGTCTTCAAGGAAATGTGTCTCTCAGACCTTGTTTTGGGGACAGACACCAAATTTGGATTTTTTCACATTCTTGTAACAACTTACCCTCTCCTGCATTGTTCAGTTAGAATAAAACACAATTTAATTTGTGGAAGTACCAAGGAGAGAAAGATACTCATTTCTAAAAATATCACTCATCTTTGAAATCCTTACCACAAAATCCTGGGCAACATATTTGCTATTTCTTTGCATAAATAAGACAAATACGGCTCAGGACAGGTTGGGTAGCTTTCTCAATGCCACTGAAGCATGAGTAGTAAAGCTGCAGTTAAACTCAGGTCTGTGTAATTCTAGACATCATGGCTCTCCTCTACAACTGTCATACTAATAAGCATGTAAGTTGTCTGTTACTATAAGTATGATGCATTTTCTAATAAGTTATATTTTTCCTATAGAATAATTAATTGTACAACTTTATTTTGGGGAAAATTTGAGGATAATTGAAAGTTATAAAAGATTAGAAAATATTACTAATTTGTTCTTATTACAGAGGGATGACATTAGAAGCTCTATGTATCTCTGCAGGACCAAAGTATACTTCAAATTTAGCATCAGGTAATATTAGTGGCACTAAATTTTAAATGATTATATATTTACTTTTGCTTCAGTATACTATGTATTAACAAGCTAGGTACTTCAGGAAACATTTTAACTTGATTGAATTTTAAAAATAAAGATTTGGCTGGGTGTGGTAGTGTACACCTTTAATCCCAGTACTGAAAAAAGGAGGACAAGCAGATTTCTGAGTTAGAGACCAGTCTGCTCTACTGTAGCAAATTCAGGCCAGCTAGGGATGCATACCCAGACCCCATCTCAATTAAAAGAAAAGAAAACAAAAAGACTATGAGTTTAGAAAATGGGTCTTAATTATCCATACACCATTTATTGTTTATTCTTATTAGAAATATACTTGAAATACTCTATAGTAGATATTGTTGAATACCTGGTGGGAAGTGACACATTTTCCCTGCCCTTATAGGTTCACTAGTGGAGGAGAACAATTGGGGTTACATGTAGTGGGTGAAAAATAATGGGATCAACAAAATGTCTTACATTACTGGCATTCTTTTTTTAAATTTATTATTGGAATGAGCTTAGCAAGACATTTATATCTTTATTAACCTCAAATTGTAGGTCAGATTTTTATTTTACTTCCTTTTTCAGCTTTATTCTTATAGGTGGTTTGCTTGTATGTGTTTCTGTGCACCATGTTTCTGCAGGGGCCAGAAGACAGTAACAGACCCTGGAGCTGGAGTTACAGACAGTTGTGAGCTGCCATGTGGGTTCTGAAAATTGAACTGAGGTCATCTAGGAGAGCAACAGTCAGTGCTCTTAACCGCTTAGCAATCCCTTTAGCCTTTGTTTTATTTTTTTGCAACAAATTTTGTAACATTTATTTGGAAGCAAAATTTAAGAATTGTTTCTTCTTCAAGAAACAATTATTTCAACTAAAGGAAGTGAGAACATAAAATTAGTTTTAAAAATCTTCACTTTAAGAAGTTGTTTTTTCGAGACCAGCCTGATCAACATAGTGATTTCTAGGAAAACTAGAGATAAATAGTTGATAACTTGTCTTGGGATGGGGGAGGAATTAAGCTCATTCCTGTTCTGAGCAACAATGATAGATAGACACAGAACCTATAAAGCCTAGGTCCTAGGAAGGAGTGGACTAGCTACTCTAAACCATTAGCACTAAAAGATCAAAGGGAGCTTTGTAATAACACATTCAAGAGACTAGAGAAATAGAAAAAATTAATACTCAGTTCTGAAACTCACAGAGATTGAAGTGTCATGGGGCCTACATGGTTTAGCACTAGCCCTCTGTGTATATTTTATGGCTGTTAGCTTGGTGTTTTTATAGGACTCCTAACAGTGGGAGTGAGTGTGTCTCTGACTCTTTTGCCTGCTCTTGGGACTCTCTTCCTCCTCTGGGTTGCCTGACCAGTGTCCATATGAGGGCTTTTGCCCCACTTTATTGTATCTTGTTTTGTCCTGTTTGGTCACTGTCACTTGGAGGCCTGTTCTTTTCTGAAGGGAAATAGAGGGGGAGTAACTCTGGGGAGAGGGAGGTGGGGACAGCTGGGAGGAGTAGATGGAGGGGAAGTGCGGTTGGGATATATTGTATAGGAGAAGAGTCTATTTCATTTAAAAAAAAAAAGAATCCAACAAAGGTCATTGAGGTCAGGTTTGGATTTCATTGTTTCAAATGAATTTAAAGAATATAGAATGCCAAAGAAGATAACTTAGATTTCTACTTCCAACATTTTCCAAAAAAGAGGGAGGGGGAGAGAGGGAGGAAGGAAGGAAGGAAGGGAGGGAGATAGGAAGAAAGAAGGAAAGAAGGAAGGAAGGAAGGGAGGGAGGGAGGGAGGGAGA